>PVJH01000023.1:6616-244090 GCA_004026705.1 Nesogale talazaci | reverse complement strand
CCAAAGGAGGCCAGCTCTCCACAACTCAAGGTCTATGCAAAAGTTACAAAAGTAACAGACCACAAATCTCAGGCAAATAGACCATGACAGACTTTAGGCTACGTGACTATAACCAGGTCAAGCATGTCCGGGCTGGACGGCTCCGGACAGATAGGATTTTGTGTTCTGTGATTTTTGATGCTTGATTCTTAATCCCATGAACACCTCATGATCACACAAGCTGGTGTGCTTCTTCCATGTAGACTTTGTTGATCCTCAGTTAGTTTGCCACTTGTTTATCTTCAAACTTTTAAGCTTTCTTTACTACATTTGCTTATGCACCCATTTTGTCTTCAGTGATGTCAGGAAGGTGAGCATCACAGAATGCTGGGTTATTAGATCAGTGTTTTTGCATTGAGGCAGTACTTGAGTGGAAACCCAATCTCTGTCTGCTGCCTTAATACAAATAAATATATGTATGTAGATCTATTTCCCTATCATTGTATATAAATATATTTACATAAGTGCATGCTTGTGTTTAGACTTCTATATATGTCCTTTGCCTTATAGTTCTTTCCTCTATTTCCTTGGCCCACTATCATGTTTGGCCTTCATTCAAGTTTCAGTAATTCCTCTCGCCTAAATTGCCCTTGATCAAGCCCTACCAGGCATCTTATGCTCTCCTCGCCATTAATTATAAACCATTTGTTGTTTCTTTTTCCCTGGTTTCTTGGTCACCCAACCACTTTCCTGTCCCCTGCCTCCCCCTCTTATGTGTCCTCCTGGAACTAATGGTCTCATTTTTCATCCTCTGGGTTGTTTATTCCACCTATCTTATCTAGATGGACATGCATGTTATTAATTTTAAGGACCTCAGTCACTACTCACTCACAGAGGATGTAGAATGTTGCCTTTGTGGACTATATTTATATCATGCCAGTTGAACTTGTTTTTCCCCAGGACTATGATCTTGAGGCCTCAGACCCAGAGGTATAGATTATGCTTCAGATTTCATTGCCACTGATTTCTCTATCATATGAATGTATATATATATATATACATATATTACAAAGATAAATACACATATTCACATGTTTTACATGTATTTGTGGGTATACTCTCCCTGTTACAAATGTTCAACTTGAATGTCTGTCTGTGCACCTCTTTATGGATCACCAATTTTATAGGATTGTGTGCATACTAGCTTTATATCTATTGTGTTTAACTCTTGGATTCCACTCATTGTCTCCCACTGACGCCATTTTTAACAGCCTCATTCTTATTGTATGATTGCCTTCCATTTCACCCAAGTTTATCTAAATCATCCCAGCTCTAGCCAGGACTTGTCCTCCTCCCCCTCCTACATCTGGTAACCACCCCAAAATGTTATTTTATGGTAAAAACATTTTCTTGACTTTTTGCAATGGTGATCTCATATAAGATTTGTCCTCCATGTTTAACTACTTTCATTTAGCAAAATATTCTTTGGATTCATCCATGTAACCAGGTGTTTTGAAGAATCATCATTTATTCTTTAAAGTTTTAATTATACCATTGTCTGTATGTTCAATAGTTTGTTTATCCACCCTTCCACTGATGGGCACTTAGATTGCTTCCATATTATTTGTGAGGATGAATAATGCCATGACAAAATGGGTGTGCATGTATTTATTCTTAACTCAGTTCTCATTTGTCCCAGATGTGTATCAAATAGAGAGATTCCTAAATCAAATGATATTTGTATTTCCAACTTTTTGAGGAAGTATCATACCATTCCCTATAGTAGTTTTACCGTTTTATAGTTCCACCAGCAGGGTCTAAAGGTCCAGTTCACTCCATGTAATTGCCTGTATTGTTGTTTTCCTTAAATTCTGCTATTAATTCTTGGTGGGATCATATCATTAATATGATGTGTATAAGAGGCACACCTTTCACATAAACACAAAATAGACTGAAAATAAAAAGATGACACAATCAAGCTAATGGCTATCAGAAAAGAAAAAGCACGACAATATTAACATCTTATAAACAGATTTTAAGACATAACCACCATAAGAGACCAAGAAGGGTATTGTATAATGTTTAAAGGGTCAGTTGACAAGAGGATGCAACCAGGATGAATATCTATGAAAGATCTTAAATGGCATAACTCAAACTCTAGATGAATAAAAGAGAAAGAGGCAACTTTACAATAATAGTAGGAGACTTTCAATGATGGTCAGAACAAATAGAAAGATACTTAAAGACTTAGAAGATCGAACAACACAATCAGTCAACTGGACCTCAGAGACATATACAACACTCCACCCAACAATAATACAATATACATTATTTTCCAGGACACATGGAAGATTCTCAAGAATAACCCATATGTTAAGTCACAAAGCAAGCTTCAATACATCTGTAGGCATCAAAATATTGCAGAGAATCATTTCATATCACATCCTATAAAATATTAAATACATGGAAATTGAATAGCACCCTTCTGGGTAATATAGAAATTTTCTTTTAAATGAGACCCCCAAAATTTCATGAATCAAATTGCAATGAAAACGACATACTAGAACCATAGGCACATAGCAAAAGAAGTGCACAGAGGGAAATTTACAATAAATGCAAGCTTCAAGAAAAAAATCAAAAACAAAATCAGCACCTTAACCCAAGATCTCCAACCACTAGGATAAGTTCATCAAAAGAAGGCTCCACAAGCTAGAAGAAAAGAAACAATGAGACTAGAGCAAAAATAAATTAAACTGAAAAATATTGGAAAAGATCAGCAAGAAATTTTTTTAAAGAATTAGTAAAATCAACAAAGTACTGATAAAACTACCAAAAGAAAAGAAGATGCAAATAATATTAATAAGTGACGTGAGCAATGAATAAACAATTGGCAACTTTTAAAAACTCTCTTTTGTATAACTATATGCAATGAACTGTGCTATAATGATTAACAGTAATTTTAAAGTATTCTTTCTGTCATACCAAACCAAAAAACAAAGTCACTGCCATCGAGTTGATGTTGACTCATTGCGACCCTATAGGACTGGGTAGATATGCCCTTGTGAGTTTCCAAGATATAATTCTTTCTTTTTTTTTAATTTAAGAATCTCTTATTGCTAACTGAACTGACAATTTGTAGAGCAGATCAGTTTTCCATTCCAATATTCATATACTTTAAAAAATTCCAATCCTCACAATGTACCATCATTTATCCCACCTCCTCCCTGTTTCCTGTTTCTACTTTTTATTCTTTCTTAGCCCTTCCAAACTTTATCTTTGTATAAATGCTGCCCCTTGCTCTCAAATGATTGACTATTCTGAGTTAAGTGTACCTCTCTAGGCTTATTGCTCTCCTGAAAATCCTCTCTCTTGCTGAGCTGGAAGTTGAGCCATGGAACTAGAACCGTTTCCAGACTAAGGACCATAGTCTTGGGAGATCTACAAGTATCCAACAAGCAAGTTTGGTGTTTTGAAGATGTAACTCTTAAAGCCCCGTTTTTCTCCTGAGGAGAGACTGGTGGTTTCGAACTGCTGACCTAGCAGTTAGCACTCCCATGTGTACCCACTATACCCCCAGGACTCCCAGTTCTCGCTCATAAGAAAGTCTAATAATTATATATTAGAATTACTTTATTTTTGAAGGAATATCAATAGCATATATATTTAATTAGCTTTTCAAATATGAGGTCTTGCTGAGCCCCGGTGGCGTAGTGGATGTGCGTGGGACTGCGGCCCACTGGGATGGAGGTTCAATTCCAGCTTACAGGAGCAAAGGCTGAGCCTCCTACTCCTACCACCAGGGCAGTGATGCCTAAAAACAAAATATGAGGTCTTATATTAACAGTACATTACTTATATTTTTCAAAGATGAAAGTTCAGCAATTTTGTTTCATGTTTTAAAATTTTATGTATTGTAATATTAACCTGCAACATAAGCTAGATGAGCTCTGCTTTGAAGATATGGCTCATATTTGGAGTGCCTTCCAACCTGAAGGCCTTATTTTCTAGCACTCTCAGAAAATGCTCAACTGGTATTTTTTTTTTTTTTTTATTAGCCAGTTTTTAAAAATTTTTCAGGTCCTTCTTCCTAGTCAGTCTTAGTCTGGAAGGTCTGCTAAAATCTATTCATAAAAGTTGACCTTGCTGGTATTTGAAATGCAAGTAGTATGGTTTCTGGCATCATACCAAGGCCTAAGTCACCAAAGTAGGACAGACTGGTGATCATTCTTCTAAATGACCACTTGAAATGTAATGAGCCATGATAAATTCATGATAGTTGTACAATATCCAGTGAAAAGATCTTGCTTAAAAAAACAGATATACATGTAGACAGATATTTGGGAAGTTAAAGTGGAATAGAGAGTTAATGTAATAGGTATGTTACTATGGTCTATGGAGAGTTTTAGAATTAGTTCCTCCCATTTTCCTCTATTTTCTATAAAACTTTGTAATACAGCATATAGTTTACTTTGTAAAATTCAATTACATTAATTATGTGTATCCATTAATGTTTTCTGCCCTCCATTATGTTTTCTCTATCTTAAGTAAGGGGTCTGGTTGTTTAAAGTTGTTTCTTTTTGAAAAACTTAGAACTTAGATGCTTAATTGGAAAAGTTCTATGGGAATGGTGCTGACTAAAATTCTTAATGTTTGTCCATACAGATTTGCTTTAATGTTGGTGATTAAAAATAGCCACTGCAGTAAAATATAGCCAAGAATTTGGCCTTTAAACTTAGATTAGTTCATTAGGATGAAATGTCTTACAATGCTTTCCTGAAGACTTTTTAAAAAAAATTAAAGATGGTTATTTTGTTAGTAAACAACTGGTTTTATTTTTGATAGCATGAATATTTTGGCATTAAGAAAAATCCTGTTTTGGAGAGAATTTGGATGCACAAGATTTTCTTTTTATGTATGATACAAGGAAGAAGAAAACTATAGAAAAATATCATTAGTTTTGTATACTGAATTTGATACTTATATCAACTCACTGAACCTTCACAAAGCCTTTATCCTAATTTCACACAAGAGAAATGAAACTAGTTGTCTAAAGTCATTTTTATAGTGTGGGCGTTATACTTTGAACCTAATTTTATATGACACCAATGCCCTCATTGTTTCTCTTTTCTCATGCCTTCTCCTTTTGAAAGCTAATTCTTAAAGATTTTAAGAAGTGAGTTTCAGGAAAACAGCATTTAAGTATTTATAATTTAATATTTCTTTTCGATGTTAAATAACAAGAAACCAGTTTTTCTGGTTGTAACCTTTGTTTTTTGGTGCCTTTGAGTTGATTCTCTCTCAGAGTGATCTTATACACCACAGAATAATTCCGGACCCCATCCTGTGCCAACCTCACTATAGTCATGTTGGAGCCCATTGTTACAACTACTGTGTCAACCCAACTTCTTGAGGGTCTTCCTCTTTTTCACTGCCCCTCTACTCTTCCAGGCATGGGATCCCTTTCCAAGGACTGGTCCTTCCTGACAACATGCCCAAAGTACACATTCTGACTACATCTTTTACGATATCTTCATTCTTCTGGCACTCTATGGTCTGGTCAAGATTTTTCTCCCACGGCATAATTCAAATATATCAATCCTTCTTAGGTCCTCTTTTTTCATCATTCAGCTTTTACATGTATATGAGATGATTTGAAACTATCATGATTTCATCGTGCACAAAATCATGATATGAAAGTTTATTTATAGTTTTTTTTCACTATAGGAAAAAAAGGTATTATTAGCTTTAGAACCTATAATCTTTTTGTTTACAAAAACTTTTCAGGACCATTCTGTTTTGATTAACTTAATGAAATACCTTTATTATTGAAACTCACCTTAATGTTTAAGATACAAATTAAGATGATAGGGGGGAATGTTTAATATTCATAAACATTGCCAATTTCAGCGGAACTTTCATTTAAATGATATATTTTCATATATCAGCTCTTTATCTTTTGACTAAGATAAAATCTAATCCAAACAAATTTCCTCTTTTCCTCCCATTTTAAATATTGTCTTGGCTGTAAATGCAGAGTTTGCCAGAGGGAAAGCCACAGAGAGGAATCACAGTTGGTAGCTTTACTGTTTACTTTCAATATGTGGTTAGTTGTCTATTTTTAACCTACATCCTGCCGTTTTTCACACCTCATCTTTCTTGCAGTTTTCTCTGGCTTTGCCAAATCAATCTCTGCTTCAGTGTTCACAGACCACCCTGTGTATATATTGCATAATGCAGTAGATTTAATGAAAATATTCAAAATGAGGATACAATTTGTTGCCTCATATAAGAGATTTTAATTAATGCCTTCTTCCATGATTGGAAACCTTTAACTCTATACCAGAAAAAAGGACCCCTGAGAAATCTACTTCAAAAAGCCTCAGAGTGTGGCTCAGTGTAATTTGGTCTGATTTCCTCTCGTTCTAGAACCCGAGCAGAGTTGATCAGGCTGCCACCATTCTCTAGATGGTTCTTGAGGTGATGACAGTAACATTTGAAATAGTGAAAGTATTATAGATTTTCCTCACTAGTGCATCTAATTGATTAAACATTTCTGAACCATGAATTATCATGCTTTTCTTTGAAAAGGATGTAGAGGTTAATTTCTTACAGATCATGAACACTTGTCCTAAAATAATAAGCATTGTATTAACTAACATATGATTATTTAAGGATAACTATTATTTACCATTTCAATATAACAATTCTCAGAAGAACCATTTATTGATGATTCAGAGATTTGATTTTTTTTCTTTCTGTATTGAAAACCTTTTCTGCAATGAATTTTATTCCCTTTACTTAGAGCCCCTGTATTATTTTTGTAAAGCATAGCCCGAGTTCAAGACTTGTTTTGAAGTTTTAAAAAATTTTGTTGGGCTGAGCCCCGGTGGCGTAGTGGTTGTGCGCAGGACTGCGGCCCACTGGGACGGTGGTTCAATTCCAGCAGTGGGGCTGGGCCTCCTACTCCCACCGCCGGAAAGCAGTGATGCCCCCCCCAAAAAAAATTTTTGTTTTGTTTTTTAACTGATCATATTCAGTCAGTTCAGAGAGATACATTGCTTTGTCTTATCAATGAGCCTTATGTGGTGGCTGTGTCACCATCTTTGGGAATTCACAATGATGAACCTTGTTAGGATTCTTTTATCTTTATATGTTTGCATTTATGGGCTTATATGGAGCCCTGGTGACATAATGGCACACCTTCTTTGTCTTCCAACCACAAGGTCAGCAGTTCAGAGGCACTAGCCTCTCCAGGGGAGAATGGTACGGCAATCTACATCTGTAAAGATACACAATATCAACAACCCTTTTTACCATCTCTATGACTCAGAATTACCTCAGTGGCCGAGGTTTTGGTTTGTTAGTCTGGTATCTTATGTGCTTCTGAGTGAGAGGTGATTTAGATGCTGAGGATTCTAGAAGGGAAGACAAATTCATTTCTAGTCAGTTGCCTAAAGAGGTCTCAAAAGGAAAGGATCTATATTGACAAGGTTGCAGCCAATTGATTGCATTTTCACTTTCATCCCATTTGTATTAGGTTTCGTTTCCTTTTCCTTACATTTAAGTTTTGACCTCATCCAAACCTGATTGGAGTTCACAATTAGGTATCTGGCATCTAGGAGTATAGAAGTACAATATGCTGGGATAGAAGTATTGTAAAGCCACCAAATATTCATTTAATATAAAAGCCTGCTGTTTTTAGTTTATGTATATATAAATGTAAATGAAATATAGATAGTATATATGTGAAGCCTTCAAAATGTTTGTGGGAGAATTCCATTATATCTTCCTTTTTTTCCATGAATATTTTGAAGCCCCCTCATATTCATTATTTATACATTGTTATTCTATGAAAGATGTGAACTCACTTACAATAAATCTAGTGCTAGATAAGTGCTTGGCAAGTTCATAGAGGCATATAAATTTTTAAGTGTGGCTTGACTGTCCCTACCGCTTATTAGTTACATGGTCTTGTGTAAACCTCTTAACCTTCTCTTCTTTAGTCCTCATCTCAAAAGAATCATTATTAAGATTAAATTATTTAATATATTTAAAGCATTTAGACCAGTGGCTGTTATATAGTAAATCCCCAGTAAGTGTTAACTACAGTTATTTTAAACAAACCCTCTGTAGTTGAGTCGGTTCTGATTCACAGACTATAGGACAGTGTATAACTGCTTCCAAAGAATTTCCAAGGATGGTTATCATTACTTGTTCATAATTGTTAATATTTTAAGGTGATAAAATATAATCAGTTGCTGCCAGGTCAATTCCAATTCATGGTGATCCCCTATATGTCAGAGTACAATTGTTCTCCATGTGATTTTCAGTGGCTGAGTTTTTTGCAAGTAGATCTCCAGGCCTTTATTCTGAGACACTTGAACTTCCAACTTTTTGTTTAGCAGCTGACTGCCATTAGCTGTTTATGTTGTTCCAGAATTCCTTCAGGAGTACTGCAATAAAAATCTTCTGGTTCTTTTAGGCAAGTAGTGTCTTCTTAAAATGCTCTCTCTCTCTCTCTCTCTCTCTTTTTTGCTTTTGATCTAGCAGAAGCCTTGAAAGACATTTCAAAGAACTTATAGATATTAAGAAATGAAAGAAATAAATTTAATGAATAGCAAACATTAATTTAATTATTCCAAGTATTTCTTCACATTAAAAAAATAAGATTACAGATAATTTTTATCCGCATTTAACCTTCAGAACAATTCATTTTGTAGTATTCAAAATCTTGTTTTACACTATTAGTATATAGGAATTTTTCAAATTCTGTTTCTATTAATGATAATTTTGTTTTTCCCTTTATAGATCACCGTTTGCTGCTGTGACAGATTACTCAGTCACAAGAAATAATGTCATACAACTCTGCTTGGAATTAACAACAATCGTGCAACAGGTATTTACTCACAAGCATTCCTTCTATTTATCTATTCAGTAAATTACCATATCCTGTTAATGTATTTCATAGTCTGACAAAAAAAACTTTTTTCACAACTTGTGTACAAGATGCTTATTTGGAATCTTCTAACTGAAACACAAAAGGTCCTAAAGAATATATATCTGTAAATATTTATTGGGAAATTAGGCATACAGCCCCCCGAAACAGGGGTTTTATTCACCAGCAGTAAAAGGTACCTAAACCTCTCAAGACATAATTAGACGCAATGTCTTTTAATCTCACACTATCAGTCAAATCTCAGACTTTTGAGCTGAATCACTATTATTTCTTATTTGTGAAATTATTAGTTTCATACACATATCTACATGTTCTTTTTTATAAAATTATTCTTAACATTGATATAATTCCATGTTTGCTTTCCTACTTTAGTTATCATATGAGCCACAGATCCCAAAGTCAATTGCTTGGTCGAAGGAAATGTTGAGTGGTAGAGTTTGGGGTAAATTCAGTAGTGTATGAAACAAACCAAACGCACTGCCATGAAGTTGATTCTGACTTATAGCAGCCAAAAAGAGGATAAAGTTGAACTGCCCTATGTGGTTTCCAAGTATATTCTTATGAGTAGTTCCAGAAGCAGACTGCCACGTGTCTCCTATGGCGTGGCTGATGGCTTGGAACTTTCCAGTTCCCAACTAAAAACTTTAATAACTGTGCCACTAAGACCCCTCAGTAGCACATATCATGCAAGAATATGTTTCTATGTAATACAAAAAACACGCCAGAGAGGTCTGAAGTCTACACCTACTGCTTTGTGGAAATCTGACCTAGTTGTTGCTTTCTCAGAATGTCATTGTACTGGATAGTGTGGAGAAGTTGGTAATTTATCTCTCTATCCCTGTCCTTCATTACCAGGAATGATTGTGAACTTATTATATCGCTTATACTTTATCAAATAAATACATTTCAGCAACATTCATTTATAACTTTTCAATAAAATGTTGCACTGTATGGATTTGATCTGCAAGCTTTTATACTTTTTCATTATGTATAGGGGAGTAGCTTTATGACTTAATTGTGTAGTATGTCAGCTAACTCAATCAAATTATATCATGATAATAATAAAATTAGCAACTAATTGCTATTAGATAAGGGAAATACATGAAGCTGATGAACATATGAGCTTTGAAATAATATCTAATAGTCTCATTGCATGTCTTCATATTTGGAATAAATTTCATAATACTACAATTTCTGAACTTCATAATATCCCAGAGAACAGTAGGGATGAAAGTGACATTCTAGGATGGGGGTTAGCAAATTTGTAAAGGTTCTGATAGTAAATATTTTCAACTTGGAGGTCATCTCATCTCTGTGTTCTCTTAATTAATGTCCTCTATTTTATTTCTCTGGGTAAGGCTACACAAAATTAATAAAACACTAATTCAAGGATTTATTAAGGAAGTTTACAGGTTGTAATGCCAGTGAGAAATGCTCAATACAGCTTTTTATCAGGTCACATAACAAATTTCTTTCAGGTCTGCTAATAAATGCCCAAAGAGGAATACCAAGCTGCTCAACCCTAGGACATTCAGCTCAAGCCTCAAAGATCAACAAATTCAGTTCCCTGACTTAAGTGCCCAGAGATACCCCTCTCCAGTCAGTCTCAGATAAAAGCCACTCAGTTCCATTTATATGAGACACGTAAGCTCAGCTTCCTCAATTTAAGTGTCGAGAGGTGCCCCTCTCCACAAGCCAGCCTCCTGCACAAAAACACTCCCCCAACCACGTAGCTCTACTTGCTCCCTGAGTTGGGGAGTGTACCACTCTGTCCCATGCTCCAGTTCCCGGTTCTGCTCCTCTGATGGTCCAACTGTCTTCTGAATGGAACAAGGTCATGGCACAGGATCTCCGCTCCGCCCCTGGCTCTTATTAATAATGAGATCCCCTTTTCTACTTCGCAGAGGGCTCATTTTCTGCACAGCAGGTTGGTCCTCCAGAGGAAAAACCTGTTCACAATGACTTACAGGTGAATCCTATCAGGATCATTTCCCACCTTCTTACCAGACTCACGCAGGAAAAGGTTCTTTGTTGGGAGTTAGAGACTTGGGCTAGAAGAGCCACCTTAAATAATTCATTGCTCTCGCAATCTCGTAAAATTACTCAGCTCCGCTATTGTTGCACACAAGCAGTCCTAGACAATGTGTAAATGAATGGGCATGGCAATGTTCCAACAAAATTATACTTGCAAAAAGAGAGAGCAGGGTGGATTTGGCCCATAGGTGTAGTTTCCTGAGTTATGGTCAAGACTAGGGTAGTGGTCAGCAAACTGCAGCCCGTGGGCCATATGCAGTGACCCAGTGTGAACGTGTGGTTCTAATGTAACCTTGAAAAGATTTGAAGGTTATTATTGGGCACAGGGATTTCATTTGCTTCAAAAAACATATTTAAGGCTCTTGCGTGATTTTAAAGTTGTTAGGAGGGTCAGGATTGGCTCTTTGTTCTTAAGAGTTTGCCAAGCCCTGGGCTAAGGCTAGTGTGGTGGGATCTGCAGACCAGCAACATCATCAGATGTAGTGTAGTGCTGCCTTGGGGTCTGCAAGTTTACTGCTCTCCTAGGTGATTCTAGTTCTTATGCATTGTTCGAGGTCACAGATATAAAGAATAACGCATAGTACTTATGTAAATGTTCTTGTAATTTTACATTATCAGTGACATTTCTTTAAAAATTTTATGTTTTAAAGCTGTGTTTCTTTTAAAGGGATTAAACTTTACCACAAGCTAGGGGTGTAGTTATCAGACTATTAATTTCTTCCATTTTACACAAAAGAAAGGAATCAGTTCAGATTTGAAGTGTACCTATCGCACAGTATTTGTTGCACTCCTATATAGCCACTTAGTAGTAGTGGATATGTGATCGGTTGCAATATGAATACAAACGGAAGTAATAATGTTATAATGATTACCTGTACTTGTTATGCTGTTATGTGCCAAATTCTGTGATAACTCTATTAAGCATAATGTAATGTTTTTCATTTAGAGATAAGATTCAAAACAATTGAAATATACTATGTAGTTAAATGAGAGAATGAAAAGTTATTTTCAACTTTTAACATGAGAAACCAATATTTATTGCCAGTTCTTTGTCAAAATAATCAATCTGATAGAAATTGCCAAATAATTTTATTTCCAAGCATAATTATGGCAGTAAATTAACAGGACGACTTTTGAGTAACTGGCCGACAGGATGTTGTCTTATAAACCGTGACCCCAATAATAAATAGCAATAATGATAATTTTTCTTGAATATATTGAAAGATGACAGTGGAGAATTGCTTTTATCTAGTTTGTGGAAAGCTTCTAACAGTAGGCCATAAGCAAAGTAATCACAGAAGAAAAAAGCTATTCTTTTTCTTTTTTTTTAACTGCCAAAGTATGGGAATGAGGTCAGGAATGGAGAGTGGCCCTGTGTTAGAGATCAAGGGTCATCCTAACCTTCAAGTGTTACCTTTCGAGGAATGACAGAAATGATATTCAATAAATTAAGGTCTCCCTTAGGGAAATTTGCAGTGGTGGAAGTATAGTTTATGTCAGCCACAACTAACTCACACTTTCTGCTCTTTTACTAACCTACTATCTAAGTAACAAGGGATTCAGGTTTTGTCTGTTTCCAGAAAGTATAAACCCCTGCATTTGACACCTTCAGGGGAAATATATATCATTTTAATATTGCCCTCAGAGATTGCTTCATGTTCTCAATAGAGTTATTTTACAGCTGCACTACTTGGTTGAACTTCCTCTTTAGAAAACTTACTGTAGAGCAATAATAGGTTGAAGTATTATTTATAGGTCTGGAAAGATTAGGAATAATATAGAGAGATGCTTTCACAGGTTCAACCTTATGTACATTCAGTTTTGATTAAGCCGAGAGTATTTGCCATTACTCCAGGTAATTGAAATATTCCCAAAATACTTTGAACATGTGTGGACCTTCCCTACCATCCTCCGCAGTGCGTCCCATGTTGAAGAGGATGCTGTGCCTTTTCTAGGACATTTTATCCTTGCTTTGGCTAGTTCTGTTTGATACGCCCAGTAGTTTAGAACATTTGTCACAACTACTTCTACCTCACTCTAATTTTCCCATCCCATGTTCAGTTCCACTTGTTATCTTTATCATACTTTATAATCCAAGTCTCTGTACCCGAGTCTTCGGGGTCCTCAATTTACTCCCTCTATCCCAACTTGTACCTGCCTTCAATGTATGTACTTTAACTTTGTCCGTCTGTTATACCTTAGGAATATTAATTGCACATTTCTGACAATGTATTCATAATATTATTTTAATCATAAGTGTAGGAAAAAAACACTCTCAGAACAGTTATCACCAAACCTAGCTTCATTCTTGACACATTCAGTGATTTCCAAATTAATTACAAATTCCTCTCTTTGGAATTTCAAGGCCTCGCTAAGAAAACTTTGCTTTTATTTTTCAGTTCATCAGTGTATTTTAATTGTTCTTTGTTCATGTGGATTATTTATTTTTACTCATATGAATGTTACAGTTTTATCTTTTTATGTTTTGAAACCTCCTTAGAACATGCTGCACAGTTTTTTACCCCTGTCTATATAACTGTATCAACCTTTTAAAGTCTCTAGGATATATCCCACGTCCACGAAACATTTTTATTTTCCACAACTGTTACTATCATCTTTCAACTTTAACTATGTATATATTATATTAACTGTTTATCTTCTGTTTTATTATCTTTATTCCCCCTTTACTCTTTTTATTCACTATATATATATACATTTGGATTATTTTTATTGATCCCTTTGCCCTTTTGTTAGCTTGTAATTTTTTGGTGTGTGTTTATAATTGCTGTAATGCTTACAATATGCATCTTTAGCTTTCCGTGATAGCACTTTATGTATAGTATAAGAATCTTACAACAAAATCCTTCCCATATCTTAACCCCTGTCTTTTCTGCTATATCCCATCATTTATTTTACCTATACATACGCCATAAATTCCACAATAGATTGTTATAATGTTCACTTTAAGTATTTAATTATCATTGATTTGTTTAATATTTTGCTCACATAGTTGCCATTTCCATACTTTTCATCCTTTTATGTAGTATACTCAGATATCCATATAAATATCATTCCTTTTTGACCTGAATAATTTCCTTTAACTTTTCTTCTGCTGATGAATTCTTTTAACTTCTATATCTCTGACATCTTTATTTTGCCTCTGATTTGGCAGATATTCTACCTGGTTTAAGAATTGTAAGTTGAACGAGATTTTTCCTGATATTTTAAAAGGTGTTCTTCCACTATGATCTTCCTTGCATTTTGGTTGATGAAGTTTGGGAAATAATGTGTTAGGATAGAGAGTGATACTTTTCCAAGTCTGATCAAGTCTTGAAAAACATGGAGTAGTTGAAATTATTCCAAATATAATCAGAAGACAGAGGAACATCTGGACCCTCTACCCATTATATCCACTCTTTTTAAGAGGATGCATGTCTACTTTGCATCATTTTACCTTTATATGTGTTTAATTTTCTGCTTCTTTATGTGTTAGCAATATTTACTGGTTTCTAGACATTATGACGCTGCATTTTGGTTCTGCATATTTTCATATGTCTATTCATTTTTGAGCTTCATTCTGGGAAGCAATCAAGTTATGTCGAAACAGTTCAGTTCTTTGGGGCTGCACTTTGTTTAGCTGGCAGCCAGAGCAGCAAAAACTCTTGGTTAATTTTACCCCCCTTTGACCTCTGGAGTATTTTTCTTATGCATATCTTCTCATCTGTACTGAGTTGAATACTTGAAGAAGTCTCTGCAGACCTCTTAAGCTCTCTATGTGCAGGTCTTTCTGTTTGGAGTGCCGTGTTGTGCACTTTTGTCATCTTTGCGGCAGACTTCTAGTACTATTCCTTCGATTTAGGGAAACCACAGCCCCCTGTATTGGTTTCTTTTCCTCTGTGGTCTGGAAACCCTTTTCAAGCAGTAAATAGAGACTCTCTAGAGCTAAGCTTATATGTGTTTATCTTTCAGAGGCCACAATTTTTTCTTGCCTGATGTTCAGTGTATTAGAAACAGTTCTTTCATACATTTCTTCCATTATTTTATCGGTTGGGGAGGGGGTGTCCCTTTTACTCCCTTAATAGAAGCCACTTCCCGTAGCTTTGCCTAGCACTAGACCACTTTTCTGAAAACTGTGTTTTGCTGTGAATAATAATTATCTGAATTTATAAACCCTTAAGACAGAAACAATGTCTTATTCATTTTCGTGCTTTCTACCTTACTATTCCAAATCCAAACTTCTGCCATTAAGTCAGTGTTGACTCATAGCGACTCCTTGTGGGTTGCTGAGACTGTCACTGCGTCGGGACTAGAAAACCCAGTCTTCTCCCACAGATTTCCTGGTGGTTTTGAACTGCTAGCGGTGCAAATCTCAATCCAATGCATAACACCACCAGGTATGTGCTCATTTGTACTCCTCGAAGAAACTTTTTTTTAGGCATCACTGCCCTCTGGTGGGAATAGGAGGCCCAGATGAAGAAATATTTTAATGCTTAAGTAAATATTCATTTTTATTTCATCTCTGAGTAAAAGCTACAGTTCTGGCTTTGCTGTTCATGTAAAGAACCCCAGATATGCCTATCACTCTGCATCTAAATGAATATGCTTAAAATAAAAGTATTGCTCATCATAGGCAGCTTTCAAGGCTAGAATGGATGTGAACAAAACTTTCTGAAACACCATGCAAAAATGTAAAGCTAACAGGATACATCTTTTAAATTGAATAAGTATGTATACTAGTATGTTAAACCATCTCTTTAAGAAAGCATTATTTTCTCCTATTATTCTTGATGTCATCTTTTTTTTTGGGGGGGGGGGGCATCACTGCCTCTGGTGGTCGTGGGTGTTACCCAGTGCCACTCCTGAGAGCCACCGCTGGATTTGAACCGCCAAGCCCGCGGGCTGCAGTCCCGCACTCAACCACTTACGCCACCAGGGCTCAGCCCGATGTCATCTTTTTTAGGTACTGGGTTTGCTATATTTTGTAGGTCTTTCATTGGGCTGTGCTATCTGTTCATTGCTGCACATAATAGTAAATGAGAAGGAGATGAAATAAAATAGATAAATGTTTATTTGTAATGATGGAATTATGCATGTTTTCTTTTAGAAGATTCTTTTCTGTTTTCCCAAAATGTTAAGAATTAATTTAGTTTTTAAAAATGCTATGTGAATTGAAGAAATACTACCTTAAGTTTGATAAGAGAGCACAGCATCAACAAGTACTTATATTTTAAAGTAAATGATATAACTTGATGAACAGTTAATGCCTATCTAATGTTTCCATTCAACTACTATATACACATTAATCATTCCATTCATTTGAAATGGTAAGAAGTATCTAAATATAGAAATTAAACCTAAGCTACCAGTAAAAGAGGCCAATTTGAATAAGGGAGGGTTAGATTTTTTAAAAAATCTAGGGCATGCATTTATTACCGAGCTTTAAAGAAACCTCATCTGAACAGTTATGATGATAGCTAGGCTTTTAAATCTGCTGTGCTTCAAATTATTTTTTACTCAACTTTAATTATTTTTATTCCCTTTGCAGCAAGATGAGATGATCAATATCTAAAAATAAACTGTCACAAGTCCCTCCCCCTTAACACAAAAGGAAGAGGTAGCATTATAATGCCAGTCGAACATACTTCTTGACAGTAGTCACAGATACTTTAAATAGTGCTAGAATTGGAGGAGAACGATAGTATAGATTTCCCCCCCTAATGTTATGTTTGAGAGGAATCCATTTAACCTACCTATTTTATTGTCAGTTGTGATGGGGTTGGATAAGTTACATTTGAAGTCGTTTAAAACTAATTTTACCCCTCCCCATGTTCCTTCTGACATAAGATTGGTTAGAAAAACAGTTTTGAGAATAAAGGGATGTTAGTTTTAAAATCTTAAATGGAATGAAGTCTCACAAAGAGCTGAAGCTTCGTTTAGAGCACTGTCAGCCATGGAATCAGAAAAATGAGACAAGTACCCACACACTTCTTGTCAGCATTGAGGTACTTGTCATGATGTTTGCCCTAATGGGTATCAGCTTAACCTAAAATTATTCTGCACCATTTTTGCATTCTTCACTTCAAATACGAAAGTTTTGAAGTAGATTGTCACCAGTTAAGACAGAAGCACAAGCATTGGTAAAGTGTGGAGACTTTGATGCAAGGGACTACGGAATGGGGCAGTGAATCTTGGGAGACTTTGAGTATTTCACCTTGGACAAGCCAAGTGCCACCTACAAACAAATAATCACATGCACTCATTGCCAGAATTATATTAGATGTATTTCTAAGTGGTTCAAAATGTGAAGGGAAAAGCGTGCCATTTATAAAATTGGCATGGAATAAAGAGACGTGATTTAAAATCAGGGAAAAAACTTAAATAATTTATACATATATATTTTTATTTGGTTTTATTAATTTTCTTGAATTGCTCTTACAGTGAAATCACCATGTTGAGCCTAAACACTGAATTGCATGTCAAGAGAAAAAAAATAATGTATTCTGAAATGTTTTAAATCAGAACTTAAAATGCTAAATATTGAGTAAAACATTCTTCTCAAACTCAAGTTCTGGAAAGATGCTTTTGCCTTAAATGGTGTACTCAGTTGTATTTATTTGAAACGTCTTTTATAGACATTCTCATTTTCCAATTTATTTACATCAAATTGTCCTTGGACTTCACTAGCTGAATTGTGTTGGGAACATTTTGCTTTCTGAGATGGAAGTTGAAGGAAAAAGCAAAAGAAAAACCCAATAGTCTTTAGTGTACATCTTTTATGAAATAACATGAGAATGTAACAAAAAGAAAAAAGAAAAGAATTCGAACTAATCCTTTTAGAGACCTTCTTTAAAACACTCATTAAAGTATGCATACACAACTCTTGTTTCCTACCCACTAAAACTTAAAGAAATAATATGCGGTAATAAAAATTATTAATGGAGAGAATCATAGCTAGGAATTGAAAGTTCATTTAGAAGTCAAAAGATTTTATGATCTTTGCTCTCATATGATTAAAATGTATGATATTGCACGCGATCAGTATACTACTTTATGTATAGGACACTATGCTTCTTTAAATTTTTTAAATAGTAAGAGTAATATAAACTTCTTTACACACACACACACAAGTAATAAAAAGGAAGAAAAAGGTGTTGCTTGTAATAGTGTGACCCAAAGAAAATCTAGGTTAAACGGTATTGTTCCATCTGTTTTCAGATGGTTTTGTGGTTAGTGGGCTCCGAGTCATGATAACCCCCATGTACAGAATAAAAATGTTGTGCGGTTCCACACCAGCTTCGTAATTGCTGGTATCCTCGCCTCCATCATTAGGACCTCTATGTATTTTGAGTGCTTTCTAATGGAGGGGCCTCATTTTCCAGCACTACAGCGGCCATATTCTGTTGTAGCCATCAGCATATATTTAGCTAATTTTTTAGAGGACAAGGGTAAGTCAAAGAGCATTGCTGTTTGGGTATACCAGCTCATGCACACATGATTTATTCAAAGCAAACCTGTTGAAACCTGACTCTGATGAGTGACTGTTGAGGACATGTTCTCTGGGTAAGGCAGCCAATTAAAGTGATTTACTGTGTAGCACTGCTGTAAGTTGGAATTGACTCATTGGCAGTGAGATTGGGGAAGTTGCATGAGGACCCCTTCAAAATGTGTCCTCAAAGAGAATCTGACAGTCCAGTTAAATTCAAGACAGGTCAACTCTGAAGATTATGAGAACTCAGAATGATTTGGGGATTCCCAAGGGACAGTTTTCATAGAGTTTTTGAAGGACAGAGAATTACCACTTGGACTTATTAGAAAGAACTTTTAAGAAAATGGAAAACTTCCCTGGGAATAAAAAATTTTCCCCACTTTTAAAAAATTTTTGCACTGAGGTGTTTTTTTCCTACCATAATACACTTGTTCATTCTTTGAAGAAAACAAGGGCTATCCTATGTCAATTTCACTAGGATACCTTTACTCATCCATTGTCTAGTCCAAAACTTGCCCCTTTAGACTTCCTTTTCTCCCCTAAAATTAAGGAATGCTGAGAAGGAACAAGATTTCAGTCCCTCAGGGAAACCCAATCTGCCATTTTATGTGGTGTAAATCAAAGAGCCCAAAATTCTTTGGGGAAGGATTAGAGGGATGGAAACTGCACCTTCTGATGTGCATGGACCTAAATGAAGGGCATGTTAAGAAACTGTAGCTTTGTATTTTCATATTTGGGCTTAATACAGGTTTCTATGATTTTATAGTGATACTTTTTATGTACTCTTGTAGATCAGCAGGAGTCTCTTCCTGAGTTTCTTTAATTTGGAAACTCCATTAAAACATGTCTACATCATTGACCCTGTTGGTATGTGAAATATTTGTAATTCAACAACATATACACTATAGTTCCACAAGCATACAAATAGATTATAGTATTTTCATGTGCAGATAGTCCCCAATTTAGGGTATATTCCAGTTTGGATAATTTTCATTTGTGACCTTTTAGAATATCTTATCATTAGTAATATGTAATGCACACAATGTTGTTTATTGACTAGGTATATATCTCCTTTTATATATCATCACTCAAATTAAATTTAGTGACCTTATGTATCTTTTCTGCCTTTAAGAGATCTTCTAGTATTGAATTAGTCATTTATGGTGTAAAGTTTTGAGTATATATTTGTAAGCTTTTTTAAAAGTATCAATTTTATAAAAATAAGCAGCCTGAAAATAACTTTTAAATTGCATCAAGTTCTGCAACATAATTTTGCCTTAGGGAATGAGCTTTAGAGAAATTTTTGTCTTGTGCCTCACCCTCATTGCGTTCCTAAACAGAGTTAGTCACTTAACTTTTTATGTGACTGTCTCATGTATTTTAATCTAATAAGATTTCCTGTATATATGTATTTTCATTTTCTCACTAGTATTTTACATTCTTTACCATTAGCTAGATTCATCATAGGCTCTAAATTAAGAACAATTAGTTCTTATGAGTTGGCCCTGTTTAATCCTTGTCTTCATGAAATTATCGCTGAAGATATGGGTGCTGTTGCAAAGTGTGATGAAGAAAGCCTGTTTATCAGAAGAAAAAATATAGCACGTGGATTTTTTTTGTTTTTTTAAGGCATCACTGCCCTCAGGTGGTGGGAGTAGGAGGCCCAGCCTTTGCTCCTGGGAGCCGGAATTGAACCTCCATCCCAGTGGGCCGCAGTCCCGCGCACAACCACTACGCCATCGGGGCTCAGCCCAGCACGTGGCTTTTAAAGATGTTTTAAAGCCAGCAGCCATCTAAGTGAAGTGACCGCTAAGTCAACATGTAAGATGCACCCTGGCATATGTGATCTATGAATTACAAATAATAGCATGCAAGACCACAGAGGCATATTGTATTAGAGCTTAAATTATGAGCACCCCATTTGCAGAGGGCTATGGATGACAGTGAGAGCCCAAAATTGATTTTCAGGGGCCCACGTGGATCAAATCTCTTTTAAACTCCCTTGGACCCTCAAACAAATAATATGAGTCATTTTGTTTTCAAATTAGAAAATTGATAATTGGAGATAGTTTGCTCAAAATTTAGTATTTTTCCCATTTTTTTCCCTTTTGACCCATATCTAACTTGTTCTAGGGTGTATTATTTTCTATTTTCCTTTGTGTATTTTGTATTTTATTTTGTTGTCCCTGATAAGGGAGAGGTCTGTACACATTTCTTTATATGAAATGCAGGAGAGGGAAGTCTATAGAGACAGTAATGAGATTAATAGGTCCTTAAGGTTATGATTTGGGGGGGGGGTAGTGAGGAGCTTATAACAATGGCTATAAGAGGGAAGAAATTAGCAGAATTGACTGTGGCGATGATTGTACAACTCTAAACCATAGAATTGAATCATAGATGAAGTATATGTGAATAAAATGGTTTAAAAATAACTTGTGCAAACAAATTTCACCTGTAAGTTTATTGATAATAGCTATTGTATTTAATTAGACTTCATTTATAAGAATAGTATCTCTTACAGTCTTGATTGACATTTCATGTCATTTACTCTTACATTTGTCAGACAAAATTGTGTAAGGAATCTTTTGACACAAAGTAGCTGTGACGTCACCATTGTGCCTCTGCTTTCTGGTAGATGGTATGAATTTGGACAAACTACTTTATCTATTTGATATTTTATCTTCTGTAAAAGTAGATTTTTACCTTGTCAGATTGTTCCCTTGATGAGTGAAGTGTTACCTTGTTCGATTAATAACTGATTTCTCCCATGATCTGGCATGCAGTGGGAGCTTAACGTCACATCATGAGGAAAATGCAGCTTCGTGGTGGCTGCTGTTAGTTGGCCCTGAGTCAGTTCCGCCTTACGGTGGCGCTGTGGATAGCAGAAGGAAACACTGCCCAATCCCGCGCCATCCTCACAAGTGTTCTGATGGTGGAGCCCATAGTTAGGACATTCCGTTCTGTCAATGGCCTACCTCTTTTTCACTGCCCCTCTAGTTTACCAAGCACGATGTCCTTCTCAAAGGACTCTAAATTCATCTAATTTCTTGCTCCACCAAAACCTAAATTTGTAATAGTATGCTTACTTTTGATATTGGATTGCCATGGAAAAAGACCTATTTCTGGAATTAAAATGATTTTTAAAAGATTTTAGTTTAACATGGTATGTTCATGTCACCTTGAATTTTTTAACTTAATTAGGCTTCATATTCTGAAGGATGCATTTAAATATTATTGTTCAAATAATACAGAAATGAATTTTGATGATCCACGTATTTCCCATCCCTAATCATATAATCAATTAACCCTGAGATAAAGGTGACAAAGCACAACATATGTATCAAGTTTTGAAGGATGAGCAGGTAATAGACCTAAGGAATATGTTAGTATTCAAGTAAAAATTGAATACATATAAACTCTAAAGACGGGACATAAAATAGGAAGGAGTAGAGAGAGAATATATTTTATTGTTCATGTAGTATTAAAATATATGAAAAAACCTAGCCAGGAAAGCCTCACAACCAACTTAAATGCAACTCAAATACTGGTTTTAGTGTATACTCTGGTATTTGAGCCTTCCAAAATCAGACATTCTAGGTGACCTGAAAATTGGACTGGAGCTCTAGGGATTGAAACTAGGGCATTTCAGACCAAAATCCAGGACAAGCTTTATATGTAATTTTTACACAATGTGAGTTACATTATTTAGCAAGCATGCTGAAAGCAATATGAAGGATGAGTCTATTTTTATTAATTTTATATTTAAATTTAATTCAGTATGATTTATGCATAATCCTTTACATTTTCTTCAGCATTGTTAATTAATCTTGAAGAAGTATTATCTCTCTTTGAAGACTGGTTTGTATCACTCTACTACACTTAATCAGAAATTAGCTATAGAACTATTAGAAATAATACTCAAATTACTTCAGGTTTTTACCAAAGACAATGAAAAATATACTTATTAAGAACTAAAAATATAGGGTGTTTCCAAAGCTCTATAATAGCTGGAGGTATGTTAAATGTATACACCTGCATCTATTTAATGGTCTTGAATAAAGCATTATGTATAGCCATATGCACACCCAAAATTCTTATTCACGTTTTCGAAAAAAACTTTGTTCCTGTTAGCTACATTATTTCCTGAAGGTTCAGAATTACAGGTAAAGTGACAGTGATGAAATCATTGTATGATAAGATGTTAGCAAAATGCTATTTAAAACATTGAGACATGATAACTTTTTTTCATTCCAGCTCTTCTAACACTGCCCTACCTGCAGCAAAAACTTTGAAACATATTGCATATCATATAAAAAGGAATGCTGAAATAGCTTATTTTTATAAGTGATCTTTTTTATAAACCTAGACCATCATTTTTCTCACAAAAATAATATGCATGCATATAATGTGCATAGTGCACATAGGAAACTGACACACGGTGATCAGTGTGTAAAAATTATGTAATGAATGTGTTATCTCTGTGAAAATGTAATGTGCTGAGTCATCCTGCACAGATACCTTAAAAAATGTAGATAGGATTACTGTCAGTAAGAAAAGAAGGAATAGATGTAAAATTCTCTTGGATAGAAAATAGCAGGATATGCTTTTCTGTCTTTACTATATTTAATTTTTAAAATATTATGTATATAAAAACATACTTTATATATCATGATGTATCATAATAAATTATTATGACTATTGCTTCCAGTTTAACATCTGGAACACTACTATTAGAAAATCTGAATGGATAATGAGTCTACATATTATGAAGATGTACCAAATTAAACCTAGATTCAAACTAGCACCATTAACTGGACAATACTTATCAATTATCTAAAAATACTTGCTGAGTAAATTGATACAATAGCACTTTCCAAATGTTGCACACAGTTACTGAGGCAGGAGAAAAAGTTTCATTTTGTCTAAGAAAATACAATCTAAATACATAAAGGGTTGAAGATAACATGAGCTAAGAAATGTTATCATTAGGGTTGAGCCCCAGTGGCGTAAGTGATTGAGTGCAGGACTGTGGCCCACAGGCTTTGCGGTTCAAATCCAGTGGTGGCTCTCAGGAGCAGCGCTGGGCATGACCACTAGAGGGCAGTGATGCCTCCCCCCAAAAGAGAAATGTTATCTTTAATAATATTTTATCATAACATTCATTTATTTATTCTCTGAGAATAATTTTTATTTATTAACTTTGCTTGAACTCTCCAGTTGAATTTGTCACAAGGAAATAATTGTCTCGTATTTGGACCTGGTAGTGTTTTTTTGATGATATATCATCACAATGAGTAATTTGGTCATCCAGAACCTAAAGAGTTTTCTCATTATATAAAAAAGAATATGGCATGCATTAATATAAAGTTCTTAATGTTAATATATGAATCTTCCTGTAGAGAAAGGACCAATTATTTCTCTTGAAAATATCTCCTGAGATAATATGGATTAAAATTTGGAAATTAAATCACTTTAAAAAATTTTTTAAGACTGAATCTCACGCTATTTTTGTACACAGTGGGAGTGTGAAGATACTAAATGTACTGTACTAGTTTGTTTGGCAATTAGGAATTTTGCTTTCAAAAATATAGCATTGAAGGTTTTATTTTTGTATCTCGTCTATAAAGCTAACACAAAAT
Organism: Nesogale talazaci; assembly: GCA_004026705.1. Lineage (NCBI taxonomy): Eukaryota > Metazoa > Chordata > Mammalia > Afrosoricida > Tenrecidae > Nesogale > Nesogale talazaci. The sequence goes on along the minus strand of PVJH01000023.1, from coordinate 219,996 downwards.
GCTTATTATAGAATTTCAAAATAGAGAAGTGGAATAAATATTTGTAGCTGATATGCTCCCATTGTAGAGTATACAGCATACCTAGAGAAATGAGAGAGGCAATGCAGTTGACTCTAGGATTTCCTCTTTGAAAATATTAGTAATATTATGGAGTGTCTAATAAGAGATAACTGATGGAAATATTTAAAATTATTTAGATCTCAACTCAAGGCATGTAAAATAAACTCAATCATATTAATTAGTAATAAATATTATTAATAGATCGATTAATATTAATTACTAATCATAAATTAATAAAGGGAAATAACTTCATTATTCTCTTTTGCATCAAAACAAAATTGTTATATAGTATAAGCTATTGAAGTACTTATAATCTTACTCTGAGTTTTCTAATTATTGATACCCTTGCACTTTAACGTTTTAACCTATTTTTACAGTTCAGTCTTGAAAAGCTTCAATGACTTTAAAAAATTTATTAGAGACCCATCAGGATGCTAAAAAAAAAAAGTTGCCCCCTACTCCCATCTCTATAAACTAAAAAAGGTTTACATATCCATTCAACTACTCAGACTTTAGTCTTCCCTTGTCAAATGAAATGGAGCTTCATTTTAGATGAACTCGGGGAGAATTAGGCAGAAGTTTGGGAAGCAATGTTATGTAAGATAAAAATGATGGCTATATTCACTGACAGAGACTCAAAGTAGTTTCCACTTTTTAACCACTGAGTAGCACACCTTAGATTTCAGGCTAATGAAAAGTATTTGTATGACAATTAATGTTCTTGCTTTTTAGTTAAATATAAATATACTAACCCATATGAACAAAGGCAACCAGTGTTACCAGCCATACTAAGTTTACATAATATATGGTTTCTGTTGCCTTTTCCTGAAATATCAAGAGTGATTCTTAAACCCCACCCTCCACTAATATCTTCATCCTACTGAAAAATGTAGGTAGCAATATATATTTCTTTGCTTAATTTGGGGAGTAATAAATTTGAGGGGGGAGTTAAGCACAGAAAGATCTGAGTCCCTCATACCAGGGTGAAACATGAAGGGCATGCAACAGAGCACCAAGGGGAGAAAAGTAGTCTTTTGGGGGAGTGGGGGGAGACAGGGTGTGGTCCTCATCTCCACAGGAAAATACTCATAAAGGTCAACAGACAGACCTGGGTCTATTTATAGGCTTTTCTTCATTGTTGTTGTTTTCTTTTGTTACTTCTTTTGCATGTCTATCTAGATAAGATGGGCAAGATAAACAATCCAAAGGAGAAAACAATTGGACTCATCTATTCAGGGGACATGGGAGAGGAAGAGTTGAGAAAATAGAAGGGGGCAGCCAACAAACCCAAGGACAAGGGAAAAACAAGTGATCTAAAGTCAATGGTGAGAAGGGTATAGGATGCCCAATGGGGCTTAATCAAGTGCAATATAGCCAAGAAGGAATAATGAAAGTTGAATGAAGGTCAAACGTGATAGTGGGACAAAAGGAAAGTAACAAGAAATAGAGGAAAAACTAGAAGGCAAAGGACATTGTCAGAGGTATAAATACAGTTACATATGTATGTAAATCTATATATAACTAGGGAAATAGTTCAGTGTACATAAATTTCATATTTTAAGTATTAAGGTAGCAGACAAATATCGGACCTCTACTCAAGTACTCCCTCTATGCAAGAACACTCCATTTTAATAACCTGACATTCTGTGATGTTCACCTTCCTGACATGATTGCTGAAGACAACATTGGTGCATAAGCAAAGGTGGTGAAGTAAGTTGATGAGCCCAGCTATCACAAGATAATAGTTTCTGGGATCTTAAAGGTAAACAAGCGGACATATAGTTGAGAAGCAACAAAGCACACCAGCCTGTGTGATCATGAGGTGTCAATGGGATCAGTTATAAGGCATCAAAAGACCCAGAACAATCCTATTGATATGAACAAGGGGAAAGGTGGAATGGTGACCCAAAGCCCATCTGTAGACAATTGGACATCCCTTCACAGAAAGGTCAAAAGGCAGGGATGAACCAGCCAGGGTGCAGTAGAGCAATATTCCTCTAGTTCTTTAGTGCCCCCCTCCAATATCATGACCCCAGTTCTACCTTACAAAACTGGCTAGACCAGTGCAGGTACCCTGGTAGTGACAAGAGCTTTCAAGACAGACAAATGCCTTAGGATGAAGAATGAGAGTAGCGATACCATGAGGTATAGGGGGAAGGTGAGGGCAGAAAGGGGGAACCCATCACAATGATTGACTTATAAGACCCCTTTAGGGAGCAAATAACAGAAAAGTGTGTGAAGGAAGATAGTAGTAGTAGTCAGTGTAAGATAAGAAAATAGTAGTCAACGGCTCTTGGGGGAGGAAAAAATGAGATGATACCAGGGACTCAGGTAAAAAAGGCTTTGAAAAGGATGATGGCAACATAGATATAAATGTGCTTGATGCAATGGGTGTATGTATGGGTTGTTGGAGATGTAAGAACCCCTGATAAACTGAGTAAATAAAATAAAACAATAAATTTGAAAAAAATAAAGTGAACAAGCAAACACAAAAAAAAGTGAAAAATGACCTAGCAATCTCATACATAGCAATGCTTGAAATTAACATATACATATTATGCTTTTGTAACTTTATCTTGATAACGTTATTTTTTAGACCCCTTCGTCAGTGTCAGTATTACCATGTATTCTTTCAGTAAATATTTATGTGAGTTTTTTAAATAGGTATATTCCTTTTTTCTTCTAACATAATATTTTTATTTATTTTTAAAATCATTTTATTGGAGGCTCGTACAATTCGTATCACATGCATTATGTCAAGCACATTTGTGCATTTGTTGCCATCATCATTCTCAAAATATTTTCTTTCTACTTGAGCCCTTTGTATCAGCTTCTCATTTCCCCCCTCCCTCCCGCCCCTTCCCTCCCTCATGAACCCTTGATAATTTATAAATTATTATTTTTTATGTCTTACACCAGTGATCCTCAAACTACAGCCCACAGGCCACACGTGGCCAGCCCGGGACATTGATCCTGCCCAACGGGTGTTTTTGCCGCCACTGCTATCCTGCTAAGCAGCCACCTCATCCCGGGCCTGCAGTGAATTTGTTCACAGTTTTTTTTAATTATAGTACTGTCCTCCAACAGTGTGAGGCACAGTGAATTGGCCCCCCTGTTTAAAAAGTTTGAAGACCCCTGTCTTACACTGTCCTACCAATTATATATATATATCAGCCAACAATAAAAGAAGAATGGGATTTAAACAGTAGGACATAGAATCATGAAAATAAAAGCGAACTGCCGTCAAGTTAATTCGGACTCATAGGAACTCTGTAGGAAGGGGTAGAATTGCCCTTTATGGGGGCAGAACGCCGTATCTTTCTCCCATAGAGCGGCTCAATAGTTTGATACATTGCATTTAAGTTACCTCTTTGATTTACCTTCTGGATAAAAGTCATACTATTTAAATGTCTCTCAAAGCATCGCATGATGAAATTCACTCAACTTTTATCTCTTCTGTTTCATCACTCACTGTTCATTTTTAATATTCATCCTACCTTATATACATATATTGGTCTCTAAGGCTGTTTCTTTTACCCAAAGCACTTTTACCATCTTTAAGTCATAACATTTCTGTAGCTTCAGTTTACACGTCATTCGCTCAGGGAAGTTACTTCTTATTCATATAAGATAAGGCACTAGGGCCAAATGAAAACATCTGGGAATCCTCAAAAATAGAGTTAATATATGTATGCTTTTCACTCTAACCTCATCTTATTAAAAATCAACATAAATATAAGGGAACTTCAGTTTTGGCATTCCTGATAGTCACTAATTTGATGATTTTACATTATGAAATACTAAATATCCAAGTTGCTTTATTACCACCAATAGGTTTATTTGTTGGTTGAATACTCTGACCCTGCACAGTCATCTACCTCTAATCCACCACAAAATTTTTCAAGAAATATTTTTGTATATTTCAGGAGACTATAAACAATGCAATGGCATCAATGTCTTATTCACTATTGTATCTCAGAAAGAGAATAGTGCCTGGAACATGGATATTGATCAATAAGTATTTGTTAAATGTGAAAAGAAATCATTCTTATTCTGATTTTCTCAAGAGATGCAATTATTTAACTGAATGGCATTGTGGTAGCACATTTGGGAACAATGCAAATGCCTATCTATTGGGCATGTAGTCTTTGCATTCAAGACACTGCGTTTTCTGTCCTTGATGAATCTAAATTCAGTTTGGATCTTCTAAATCAAATTCAAGTTCCAAACAAAATAAAATTTCTCCAGTTCAGAGAAACTCTTTGACTCCTTGACACTGCTTTCTTTTTGCTCACAAAACTATGGATAATTGGAGCTCCTTTTCATGGCTTTTTTCCATATATTGAGCTCTAAGAAGAATTGGTTTCATTGTATTGCTGCTACTGCACTGTCGCAACAACTTGGAATATGCTCTTTATCGAATGAAAAATAGAGCCGCTAGTCAATAACTACATTAAATCCCTTTCATTGTTCCTTCCTAGATTGCCCCTTAAGTTGCTCTTTGTTTGCAGTTTTTGTTAAGTGACTCCCTCCTACTTTGTAACTGTGAGATCATAAATAAATAAGCAAATCAATAAAACAATGAGTTCATTCTGACTAAAAGAGTAGAACTGCCCCTGTGGGTTTCTGAGCCTGTGACTCTTTATGGGAATAGAAAGACCTTTCTCTGGCAGGTGATATCAAACTGCTAACCTCGTAGTTTATGGCCCAATGTGTAAGCCACTACATTAGCATGACTCCTACGTGCTCTATATACATTCATACACACATACATGTAGATCTATTTAATGGGTATCGAATTGGGCAAAAAAGACAGACTATTTTTTTGTTGCATAAAATCTTATTGAACTATGCTGCTCTAAGACCTTTTCCACTTAAAGACCTGCTGTATGCAGGTAGAAAAAGACAGAACTTGATCAAGTAGTTCTCATATATTAATCAAGTTTGACAGTAATCAGTAATCAGACAGACTCCACTAGATGACTTTACCCCACTCTACATTCTTCCATGTGATATATTCTGGATTCATTTGGTTTTTCCTTTGATGTTACTCTAAGTCGTTATCCGTGTTTTAAATTTGCCATGCCACCCCCTTTATATTCTCTTTAGTTGGTATATAGAACCAGATCTTCATTTTTTTTTCTAATGTCATCTTCCGACAGTATTCATTTTATATAGAACACCCCTTAGGCATTGTTTCCACTTACAATCTTTATATTAATTGAGCAATGGAAGCATGTTTGTCTGAATGTTATTATAAATTCTTTTTAAAAACTGTAAACTACCGTTCCATTTTTCCTCCTTTTTCTTTTCTATTGCTTCAATCCTGCCCTCTGTAAGATGTTCAGTTACTTTCCTGCCTGAAAACATTTTCTAGAATAGTAACATGTTAATTCATTTTGCTTCCTCATCTACATTCTCTAGCCTATACTTTTCAACAAGTATTTCATCTCTATCTGTATATGAAAAGTAATTTTCAAAGATTCTCAGTGTCATTTTGCTCAGTTTCTCACTTAGATTAGACATTGTTTAAAATTTCTCTGCCTCTAATTCCTGAGGTTCTATCCTCAGTTCCCTTCTCACTGTACATTGTCTATTTTGATGAACTCATTGGCTTTGGTTGTTATTCCCACTTAACTATGTAAATATCCTCTATATCTAGCTCAATTTTAGTTCGAGCTCATCTTTTTCAACTGTATGCTGGACAGCATTGTGTCTTTATCTCTTGGCCACTTGTATTTTCACATTGTCAGAGTATAATTATGTATTTTAATCTCTTCAATTCTTTTCTCTTTTTTAAAATCATTTTATTTGGAGATTCTTACAAATCCTTTTGACAATCCATCATTCAATTATATTAAGCATACTTGTACATATGTTTCCATCAACATTTCAAAAAATTTATTTCTACTTGAGCCCTTGGCATCAACTCTACTATGTCATTCATCCATTTGCTCAGGTTTGCAACCCTGACCTGAAGCAATGCTTACTTCTTCCCTTCCAATTATTCTCTGTGTGTAACCAGTCACCCACACTCATTTTCATTCTTGTCTTCCACGCACGCTCATCTTTCCTTTGTGAGCATGTAACACATTCTATTAAAATGGGTAATCCAACTGATTTGCTTGCCTTCAGTTTTGCTTCCTCTCAAGCCTTCAGCTTCCTTTCCATCATTTCCAAAAACACTGAGAATAAACCCCAATCTTCTTCCCATAAAGATCCCATGTGGCACTGTGGATGGAGTAGGCATGGGGCAACTAACCACAGGTTGATGGTTCAAATCCACCAGCCATTCTGGAGTAGAAAAAATGGCCTCTGTTGCTATAAAAATTCACAGCCTCTGAAACTCTGAAGAGCATTTCTAAGCCATGTGGTCACCATCAGTTAGAATTGACTTAATGACAGTGGGTTTAACTTCCCATATCTAAAACATTAAAAGTATTAACATTTGTTAATACTTCCCTTATTTCAGAGTGAAAATTCACACTCCTCTTGTACTCATTAGAAATAAAACACCCACGTGATATAGCTTGGCAAAAACACAGACAAAGTAGGGTTTGGGGGATTGCTAACTGAACCTGAGGGTATCGATATGTATACAACCCATGTTGCTGCGTAAACAATGACGCTAGGGAAGCCAACTCTAACTTAACACCTCCCCAAGAAAAGTCAAGAGGAATTGTTATTTGACTCAGTAGGGTCTTTGTCACCCCAGTAGAATGGAACTTCAAAATAGAAATTAAATTGTTAGAGAAAATTAAAACTTAATTCTCCTTAAAATAGAAACAATTTTCTTTAGCCTAGCGTTGGTAGCTTTCACAGTTCAACCTCTTTTTACTTTGCCTGCTGTTGCACTCTGTACTGCTCCCTAATATATTCCTGCCTTCCCTAATCATATGTACTCCTTCAAGGTTGTGACTTTGTCAGTGTATTCACACAACCTGAAATATTCTCCTCTCCAGCCCAGTTCCCAATTTCTGCATTTCAGTATTTCAGATAAGCTTAAATATTCTCTCTTCCAGAAACTTAAGTCTATAGTTATGCTAGAATCTACCTCCTTTCCTATAGAATATTACGTTGCCTTAATTACTCAGTAGCCTCAGTGCACTCCCACCAAGTTGATTCCAACTCATAGTGACCCTATAATCTATAGATTAGGGTGGAAATGCCCCCTGACATTTTCTGAGACTGTAATTCTTTACTGGAGTAAAACACCTCAACTTTCTCCTGTGGAGCAACTGGCAGTTTTGAACTGCTGAACTTGGGATTATCAGCCCAATGTGTAACCATTATTCTATCATGGCTCCCCTGCAGGGTGGGTTGCATTTAGAGGAAGCCACATTTTTCATAATACCATAAAAATGTTTTGGTTACTTTAATTAAGTAAGTAGAATATACCACTAATTCATTCTATGAATCAATCACTTAGGCTTATGAAAACACTTGATAATTTAAAAGTAGGATGGATAAATGTAAATTTTGAATTTTTATATACCTAGGAAATAATTTATCTCATTTGTAAAAGCATACTATAATAAACACTAAAATGAGACAGAGTTACAGTACTTATTATTATAAAGGTCCATGAAATATGAGGGGCCTTTTTAAAGTTTGTGGAAAATTTTATTATCTTTTAATTGATTTTTTATGAACTTTTTGAAGCACCTTTCTATAATTGTATATACCACTATAATCATATATACTACACTGTAGTCTTTTAACTGTATATTATTAATAACCTATGTTCTGTTCTTGTGAGAAGTATTATGTTTCATTTTGACCCCAATACTTATAATTTGTTAACTTATCAAGAGAAATATATAGGGAGGGAGATTTTTTGTGTATTCTGTTCAGCATAGCAAATATATTATTGTTTCATATGAATAGGAGCTGATGATAAGCCTATGTGGGAGACTTTCTGTTTCTAACAAGAAAAACTGTCTGTCATCGAATCGATGCTAACTCATAGCTAACGCATATCACAGAATAGAACTGCCTTTGTGAGTTTCCAGGACTGTGACGCTTTTCGGGAATAGAAATCCTCATCTTCCCTATGTGGGAGCAGCTGCTGGATTGGAACTGCTGACTGGCAGTTAGCAATCCTAAAAAGAAGAATCATCAAAATTAAAGAAGGATTTCTCATTTTTAGTAATATTATCTCCTCGTTAAGAAAGTTTTCCATTTGCCATATTTTTCATACCATAGAACATTTTAGGATACTGGAAGTATTTGGTTGAGAATACTTTTTTCTTATTGTCCTCCTCTAAAACTGGTGTATCCTATGGTTCCAAAATATGGTAACTGGGGGCACTGAGCCCCGGTGGCGTAAGTGGTTGAGTGCGGGACTGTGTCCCACGGACTTGGCGGTTCAAATCCAGCGGCAGCTCTCAGGAGCAGCGCTGGGTAGTTCCCACAACCACCAGAGGGCAGTGATGCTCCCCCCCAAAATAAGCCAAAACCAAACAAACAAAAACAAAATATGGTAACTGTACAACACATTATGTGTAGAAGCATTATATGGAAAATAATAAAGACAAAATGCAAATTTTATTCTATATGTGTTGTAGTGGTTATACATTGGGCTGGGATCCCCAAGATCAGCAGTTCAAAATTTCTCGCTGCTCTGGAGGACAAAGACAGGATTGGTACAGGGACTGCAAAGAGTTAGTCAGTAGCTTCTTCCCTGTGCCCCTTTTGGATCTTTTGCGCTTACCTCAGTGGACTCGTGTTGTACTTGTCTTTTTGTGCTTCGTTTATTTCACTTAGCATAATTTCCTCCAGTTCTTCCCATGTGCTGATACGCTTCATGTGTTCATCACTGTTTTTTAGGGGTGCGTAATACTCCATGGTATGTATGTACCACAGTTTTTTAATCCATTCAACTGTTGATGGAAATTTGGGTTGTTTCCAACTCCTTGCTTTTGTGAACTATGCCATGATGAACATTGGTGCACAGATATGTGGACATGGTTTGTTTCTCATCTCTTCTGGGTATATACCCAGTAAGGAGATTGCTGCATTGTATGGTACCTCAATTTCCAACTGTTTCAGAAACCACCAGATCGATTTCCATAATGGATGTATATACCTACAGGTCCACTAGCAGTGGAGAAGAGTTCCTATGTCTCTGCAGCCCTTCCAACACGTGTTACTTTCTAATTTCTTGAATTGGACAATCTTTGAGGGTGTTAAGTGGTACTTGCTTTAATTTGCATTTCTCTTATGGCTAGAGATCTGGTACATTTTCTTATATATTTATTGACCATTTGGATTTCTACCCTTGAGAAACTTCTGCTCAGGTCCTTTGCCCACATCCTGAGTGGACAGTTGTTGTTTTTTTCTTGCTGTAAGTTCACAGAGGATTGTAGATTTTAGTAGTAAGGCCTTTGTCCTATGTGTAACTGCTAAAGATGCTTTCCCATTCTGTGGTCTCTTTTGTTATTCTCTTGATGAATTCTTTCGATGTACACAAGTGTTTTATCTTTAGTATATCCCACTGCTCAATTTGTGCCTCTTCTGTGTTTATGTCCTTCCCTATTTCCAATAGCCTATATATTCCCTGAGTCGAAGTTCTCAGATTTGTTCCAATCCCCTCATCAATAGTCCTAGTAGTTTGGGGTTTTACCTCTAGGTCTGTGATCCACCTTGAGTTTATTCTTGTGTATGGAGTAAGGTAAGGATCTTGTTTCATTTTTCTGTAGATATGTATCCATTTTTTCTAGCACCACGAAGTGAAGGGCATCCATTTCTCATTTGATATTTTAGGGCCCTTATCGAAGATCAAGTATGCTGATGATTTTATTTCTGGATTTTCAATCCTTTTCTATTGGTCTGAATATCTGTCATCATATCAATACTATACTGTGTTGACCACTGTGCATATGTAGTAGGTGCTAAAGTTGGGTAAAGCAAGCCCTCTGACTTTGTCCTTCTTCTTGAGGAGTTCTCTGCTAATTCTTGGGTTCTTCCCTCTCCATATGAATTTGGTAATCTGTTTTTCAAATTCTTTGAAGAAAGGTGCCGGAATTTGTATCAGGATAGCATTGAAGTTAATATAGTACATCAATTAGAATTGACATCTTTACGATATTGAGTCTACCGAACCACGAGCATAGGGTATCCTTCCACTTATTGAGGTCACCCTTGGTGTCTTGTAATAATAGTTTTCCTAGATCTTTTTTTTTTCTCAGTCAGGTATATTCCAAGATGTTTCAATTTGTGTTCGATTAGTGTGAAGGATACTGCCTTTTTGATCCCCTATTCTGTGGCCTTTTCCAATGTGTATAGTAGTCCAATAGCTTTCTGTTTATTGACCTTGTAGCCTACCACTCTGCCACATTCCTCTATTGCTTCCAGCATTTCTCATGTGGAAATTTTAGGATTTTCCACAAATAAAATCATATCATCTGCGAATAATGATAGTTTCGCTTCTTCCTTCCCTAGCAGAATACCTTTGCTGTCCTTTCTTTGCCTTATTTTGTTAGGTAAGAAAGCAAGTGCAAAAAAAACAAATATGGAGAAGAAACCTGATGGTGCCCAGCTATCAAAAGATATCACATCTAGGGTCTTAAAGGCTAGAAGATAAACAAGCGCTATCTAGCTGAGAAACAACAAAGTTCACATGGAAGAAGGACAACAGATTATCTGACACAATTGCTGAAGACAAAGCGGGGTTATAAGCAAATGCGGTGAAGAAAGCTGAAGGTGCCCGGCTGTCAAAAGATATAGAGTCTAGGGCCTTAATGGTTTGAAGACAAGCAAGCAGCCATCTAGCTGAGAAGCAACGAAGCCTACCTGGAAGAAGCACAGTAGTCTGTGTGCTCACAAGGTATTGAAGGGATAAGGTATCAGGCATCAAAGAATAAAAAAATCATATCATTGTGAATGGGGGGGGGAGTGCAGAGTGAGGAACCAAAGCCCATCTGTAGGCAGCTGGACATTCCCTCACAGAAGAGTCTATGGGAGAACATGAGCCAGTCAGGGTGCAGTGTAGCAATAATGAAACACAGTGTTCCTCTAGTTCTTAAATGTTTCCTTCCCCACCCCACCCCCACTATCATGATCCCAATTCTGCCTTACAAATCCAGCTGAACCAGAGCATGTACACTGGTACAGGCAGGAGCTGAAAACAGAAAATCCGGGACAGAAGAACCTCTCAGGACCAGTGGTGAGAAGGGTGATACTGGGAGGGTATAGGAAGGTGGGGTAGAATGGGGGAACAAATTGCAAGGATCTACATAAAAACTCCTCCCTGAGGGACAGAAAATGGGGAAGTGGGTGAAGGGAGATGACTGATAGTGTAAGATATGCCAAAATAATAATAATTTATAAATTATCAAGGGTTAATGGATGAGCAGGGAGGAAGGGGAAAACATGAGGAGCAGATACCTGGAGCTCAAGCAGAAAGCCAGTGTTTTGAGACTGATAAAGGGAAAAATGTACAAAAGTGCTTGACACGGTGGATTTATGTGTGGATTGTGATAAAAGTTGTACAAGCCCCCAATAAAATGATTCAATAAAAATTTAAAAAACAGAGGTACAATCTCAGAAACTCACAGGGGATGTTTTATCCTGCCCTACAGGGATCACTATGAGTCAGTTTCAACTCCATGGCAGTGAGTGTGGTTCTTCAACTGGAAAACACTTGAACTACTATAGAAAATTTCTGGGAACATATTGTAGCATAGCTCAAAACTTAGTTTTAAAATTCTAAATTTACTTCTAGCCTAAAAATAACTAGAATTTCAGAAGTGTTCCATAGCATATATCATAAACAAGTTCCTAAAATGTAGATTTCTCCAAATACAGTGTTTTTTTTTTAATTTAGCATATCACTTTTGGAAAAGATTTGGTCCCTGGTGTAAATAAAATCCATATTTGAATAGAAAATATTTTTAAACCCAATGCTTAAATCCTATAACTACTACTAAAATTATTTCCTCAAAGTATCTAAAATTTATTTAACTATTTTATTTAACCAAATAAACTATTTAACTAATTTATTTAACCAAAATGATTTTTTCAAAGCTATGCATTTAATTTTTTTTTATAAAACAACTTTATCACTTTCACAGTACTCTCCATCACACTTAATACATTTGTCAAATATGTCATTGCATTCTTGGAAACATTTTTCAAACCCATCTGTTTGGATGGCTTATAGCACCTCATTCATTTTTTCCTTCACCTCTCCTATGTCATCAAATCGCTGTGCTTTCATGTATCTCTGTATTTGTGGAAACAAGAAGTTGAACAAAGTGAGGTCAGGTTAGTAAGGTATGGGGGCAAGAAGGGTATGCTGGTTGTTTAATTCCCCCTAAACTGCCTCACTGAGATGGCTGCGTGAGCAGGTGTATTGTCATGGTGGCACAACCATTCACCCCTCTACCACAACTCAGGCGATTTTTGTCACACACTGTTACACAATTTTTTCAGAACCCCTAAATAGAAATCTTGATTGAAAGCCTGATCTAGTGTAGTGAACTCTAAATGTGGTACAAGTTGACATTTTCATCTGTTTGAGAAGGTGACAGATGTCCAGAACAAAGTTTGTCATTAATCAACATTTCACCTTTTCTGAAATGACAAAACTGCTTGTTCTTTTGAGTTTTCCCCATAGCACTGTTCTTGTAAGCTGTGTTCAACATCACAACCATTTTTATGGCTTTTTTCCTAAGCAGGAAACAGAATTTCAAAACTGAACGCTGTTCTCTTAAATCAGCCATCACAAAAAAAAGAGGCTTGAGTGAAATTACTTTTACAAATAGATTCACTGTGACCAGAGAAAACCTTCCCAAGCAATGCCACTGGGTGCACTAACTCAGAGCAAGTGTCTTGATGCTCACCTCTTGGGAAAATGCATATTACTGTGCAGCACGATTCCAGTTTCATTTGTGGTACCCACTCATATTTTGCATGGTAGAATGAACTCCATAAAATTATAGCATAGAAAATAGGACTTGATCATTTAGTCTCTGTCCTTATTCCAAATAAAAGCAACAGGTTGATATACACTCTCTGTGTTGTATTGTTTTGTTCTAAATGTGCAGTTTCCTAGTCCTTTGTACGTGTGGCTTTTAGTAATGAACAGATTGAAATGGGTCAAAACAAATAGAGATGCAAGCAAGCAGAGCAGGTATTCCAAGCCTTAAGCTTTTAAATAAAGACTTACTGATTGAGAAAAATTAATAAGTAATCTTTAGGTGCATGTAACTTAAACATAGAATTCTGGAAATATGATAAAGAACTGTGTAGAGTGAGCCTGAATATATTACCTTTAAATCAATTTACTGGTTTATAAATTCTGTATATGTGATCAAGAGTTCTGGTGATGCAGGGGACTACTCAGTGGGTTCATAACCACAAGGTCCATGGTATGAATGCACCAACCATTCTTCCTGAACATGGGTGAAAGATAAGGTTGTCTGCTCTCATCCAGATTTACAGTCGTGAAACCCAAATGCGGCAGTTCTACTCAGCCCAATAGAATTGACTCAGTGGCAGTGGGTTATTTTTTCTTTTTTAAAACACTTGGATTAGCACTTCATCCACATATCATGCAATATACTAATACCATCATATCAAGAAGAGTTGTACATTTATCGCCACATTGAATTCTAGAATATTTTCTTCCTTGTTCTCATTGTTCACGATATTTTCTAAAGCTTTGAGTTATTATTTTTGTGCATATGGGTACTATCTTTTCTGTTGTTTGCTTTTGTATAGTGTTTATCACCTGATTTTTTGTAAAATAGGCCAAGTGCCTTTCAGATTGCCATATAAGGTCATCTGGGCTTGGGGAGGCCACACTCTGAATATAAGTGAACATAAATCTCTGTGTATGACATTTGGGAAACTTCCTTTTCACAGAATTCAACTGATTTTTGGTGTGTGTGGTGAAAAAAATATGTAACAACATAATATCACAAAATTCTACACATGTAATTAACTCATATATTGATTACATTTGTCACAATTTACAAGTAGTCTTGTTATTCTTTTCTAAATAATGCCTCTGAAGCTAAAACACCTTCTTTCCCTCCTCCATTCTACACTTGGTAGCTACTGACAATCTTCAATATCTATACACCATTTATATCACATTCAAGAATAATATTGCTGAAGATCATTCTTCAATGGTTGCAGCAGCACATTCACAGGACACTGCCTTAAATTCAAGCAGGATTCAGAAAAGGACCTGACATGAAGGATATCATTACTGGGGTCTTGGATGAAAGCAGAGAACACTAGAAATGTGTCTACTTGTGTCTCATTGACTATACAAAAGGCATGTGATCATGAGAATCCTGAAAGATTATAGATAACTTTAAATAGAAGGGGTATTCCAGACCACTTCATGATGCTCATACAGAACACCTGTGCACAGACTGAAGCGGTACTTCAAATAGAATAAGGGAAATACTCTGGGGTTTTTTGTTTTGTTTTAATTTTAGTTGGTGTTGAGTTGGTTCTGAAAATCAAGAAAGGTATGAAGGGTTGCATCTTTTATTATATTCAATCAGTATACTAAGCAAATCATCTGAGAAGCTGCACTGTATAAAGAAGAATGCAGCATTGATTGGAGGAGGGTTTATTCACTCCCAGAGCTATATACCAGAATTTTACTTGCTGAAAGTGAAGGCTTAAACACTTGCTGATAAACATCAAAAGCTGCCGCATTCCTCAAACTAGAGTAAAAGACAACACCTAATAAGAAAATATTAAAGTTGTCAAGAATTTCATTTTACTTGGATCCACAATCAACACTCACAGATGCAGTAGTCATCATATAGAAGAATGTGTTGCATTCATTGGACACATGTGCACAGACCTCTTTAAAGTGTTAAATTTAAAAGATATTAGAAGAAGTACAAGCAAAACTTTGAGGACTAAGCTCAATTACATCGTACACATATGAAAAATGAACAAAGAATAAGAAGGTCCAGAGAAGAATTGATGCCTTTGAATTATGGCATTGGTGATGAAGAAAAAGTGCTGTCAGCTATCAGAAGAACAAACAAATCTGTCACAGTATTAGTGCAGGCCAAATGCTCCTTAGAAGTGAAGATGGCAGGACATCATCTCCAGTATTTTTGACATGCTATCATGAGAAACCAGTCCCTTGAAAATGGTACTATGCTCGCTGAGACAGAAAGTCAGGCAAAAAGAAGACCCTTGACAACACAGATTGACACAGTTATGCTGAAACAGTAGAGTTAAATATAACAATTGTGAGAATCGTGCCTGTGGTAGTTACGTAATTTTAACATCAACTTGAAGATTTCTGAAAATGTAGGGGAGCTACCCAACCTGCAATCAGGTCATATAGCCTGATGGTGCCACCTTCTCGCAAGGAGATCAAAGGGTCTCTCTCTCTCTCTCTCTCTCTCTCTCTCTCTCTCTCTCTCTCTCTCTCTCTCTCTCTCTCTCTCTCTCTCCTTTCACCTTTCTGCTTGTTGGTCACTCTGAGAGTTGCTGGGGTCCTGCCCTGTTTCCATTGAACTTGGATCCACATGCCTTTGCACGCCACAGCCTGTGACACTCCTTATTCCGCATCATTGCATGTGACTTTGGGAGTCTGAAGAGGTCCTTACAGACTTGAGTCGGGCGGGATTGAAATGCATTCTTGATATAAAGAAGCGCTTGACAGAAAGCTCTTTCTGATACATATGTGAGTGTCACTGGAGGTGTTTCCCTTGTTAACCCAGTCTAACACAGTGCTGGACTGGCCAGTGTTTCCTTCTGTGGTTCATAAGGACTCTATGAGTCAGAGGCAACTAGATATCACCTGACAACAAGCAGAAACTCCTTATTGCCCTCCCTTCCAGCCTATTCTTTCTTCTACTACTAAACTTTGATTTCTCTATATTTGCTTATTTCATTTGACTAAAATTATACAATATATTTTCTTTCGTGACTGTCCTTACTGTGCTCAGCCTAATGCTTTCAAAGTAAATCTATATATTGGCATGAATTAAGACTTGACTGAGTATTTTTCCATTGTATGCATATACCACGTGTTGCTTATCCATATATCCTTTCATGGATATAATTTTACTTGTTTCCACCTTTGGGCTATGATGAAAAAATGCTGCAATTGGCATTGGTATAAGCAGGTTTCTGTTTGTCTTCCTGATTTCACCTCTTCTGGGTATGTATATACCCAAGTTTGGAATTGCTGGGTTGTCTGATAAAGAGCCTTAGGGGCGCTGTTGCCTGAGCCTCTGACTACTAACAGCAAAGTTGGAAGTCCATGCCCTCTAGCTAGGATCTGCTTCCATAAAGATTTATAGCCTGGGCAGTCCTACATAGAGACTTTATGAGTTGCAATCTATTTGATGGAGTGGCTTTGGGTTTGGGGTTTAGGTGGGCAGCACTATCTTCTCTGTAAGTGAGTCAGATAGATAGATAGATAGATAGATATCGATGAAAATTAAAAAATCACTGCTGTAATTTTACTCTGAATGAGTACAGTTTAAATGATTTTACAGTGATGCTTTTATTTTCTCAGCCTAAACAGCTACTTTTTCTAAGGTCCAGTTAAACAAAAGCTTTTTTTTAGTCTGGGTAGACTAGAGAAACAAATCCGCAGAAACTCATATATGTATAAGAGAGAGTTTGATATAAAAGGCAAGTGTACATTAAGAAAGCATCCCAACCCAGGCCAGTCCAGGTCCATAAGTCTGACACTAACTCACCCATATGTCCAACACCAATCTACAAATCCTCGTGAATCTCATAAAACACATGCAATAATACCGAATGCAGGAGGAAAGCCAAATCAGTGAGTGTGTAAGCGTCTCAACACCCGCAAAAGTCTCTACAGAGCTGCTCCAACACCCGGGCTGCACTGGGAAGGTCCATGTGGCTTCTCCTCAGGGATGTCTCACAGGAAGCGAGCTTTGCCAGCTGAGGAAGGGAACTAGCTAAGACAGCCACACACTGGTCTGACCATCAGAGACCAAGAGACCAGAGAAAAAGAAAGATGAGGCCCCCAACTAGCCACTTAGCTACCCTCCCTTCAGTGAATCCTGTTTATCAACCAGGTTGGCAAAATAAACCTTAACTATCTCAGAGGCCTTTACAACAGTGGTTCTCAACCCTCCTAATGCTGTAACCCTTTAATATAGTTCCTTATGTTGTGGTGACATCCCTCCAACCATAAAACTGTTTTCATTGCTACTTCATAACTGTAATTTACTACTGTTATGAATTGGGCGACCACTGTCAAAGGGTCGTTCAATCCCCAAAGGGGCATGGCCTACAGGTTGAGAACTGCTGCTTTGAAAGGAACATTTTTTTCTAAGCAGTTAGTAGCTGTCTCTTCTCCAACACCAACATTGTGCTTTCATTAGTAGTAGTTGTGAATGTTCCCAAAGTCTAAATGCATATTTAAGCTTAATGACTTCAAATGTAGAAATATTGCAAACATAATAAGGATCATTTGAAGATTTATTAAATTGCACAATTATTTGGTTTTGTAAATTTAAATGTTTTCATTTTTAATTCTTATATATGATACTTTTTTATATAATTGGATAAAGTTTGCCCCCTTTAGTCACCTAATACATTTATTCAATTTTTTCTTGTGCAGTCTACGGTGTCACATCAAAATTGTTATGTATCAATGCCAAATTATTTAAATAATCTTAAGGCTAGGGTTATTAATGCAATCCTTTTGTATCAGTAAGTACTAACTAATAAAACTTTTCCCAAAATGTATGCTATAAGAATGTATATGAAAAAAAGAATGTATATGATTATTTAAAATGTAAAATAATTGATCATTCACATGTTGCTTTCTAGACTTAAAAGAACACAAAGTCTTTTGAAATATCGAATATTATTATTTTAACTTATTTTGTGAATGTCTATTTCTGTAAACTGCTTTTCTAAGACATGCACCTTGTTTTTTAATTTTCTTTGCCTCTTTGGTCCAATTGATTAATATTTGCTGGATTACAGGATACAGTACAGCTATTACATATTATCCAAGCAGTTTAGTATGCAATTGATATTAAAATATTACAAGCATGTTTTTTCTTATTTAGTCTATTTAAATATGCTTTCAAAATTATCCACTATTCTAATGTAGCTAATACTTACTAAGACTGTGTTTCAATCCCCACCCATTATTGTCCTTATATTGTTCAGAAGCTCCCTCTTTGGCTTCTGACTTCTGCTGATAAGAATCTAAATAGTATTTGATAGTTTTCTTTTATGTCTTAACATAATATAATCTAAGCTTGTCCTGTGTATTTTGTATTCCAAAATTATAGTCATATATATATATAATTTATAATACATCGATAGTTCTATTGATACTTCTATTCACATTCAAGGCTTAACAATTGTTATGCAACATCTTCGATTTTAACATTTATAGTTGTTTTCTCCCATTTAAAATATTTAATAGCAATGATACCAGAAGGGATAAAATGTCAGTATTTTCTTCATCCTATGAAGTGCACACAGCAGTATAAACAAGACAAAAGCAAAATAGCCACCCTATTTTCAGCAAACAACATGATAGCTGAAAATGATTTCAATTTTTTTAAGTCCTGTAAAACTGACACTAACAAAATAAAGCAGTTGAAAACCTCAATTAAAAAGAAAGCAGAAAACATTAACAGCTAGAACAAATTTAAAAATGGATCAAAAGGGAAATCACATGATAAGGTGTTAAATTTTAACCTAGCAACATGTGCATTCTGCATGAGAGCAAGGCTGTTCGCTTCCCTGGTCTATGGTTAGAGGGGATTCACCAGAAGCTTAGCCTACACGTATTCCCTCGTCACTTAAAAAAGCAAAACAAGGCTGAAGTGACTTTAAAATACATCAAAAGGGGCATCAAATGATATTACATTTTAACACAGCTACACCTGCCAGAATTAACTTTAAAATGCTTTCTACATGTTAACATGGTTAATCACATCCCTCATCTCCGATCCAAGGGAAATGACCAGAGGCTTAATCATGATAGGAACCCTGCAAATGGATTTTGGGCTTCCACTGACATCCATAGCTTTCTGCAGACCAAATGTTCAGAATGTAGAATCTAATACTATTCCCTTTTTTGTGCTATTATTTATAACCCATGAATCGCACAGACTGGTATGTTTCTTTAATTATTTTCTGTATATGAAATCCAAGATAGGTAAGCCTACAGAACGAGTAACTTGATTAATGATTCCATGAGTACAAGAATGAAGAAATTGTTCTAAAACATTGTAATGATGATTCAATTCTTCTGGATGTGAATGAACTATTGAATGGTATGACATGCAAATTGAATCCCAAAAAGCCTGTTAATTTTTTAAAATTTTTATATTGCATTACGAATGTTCCAGTAAATTGTTCAATTTTATAAAGACTTGAAGTACTAGAAGGTACCACCCTACCCCAGCCCCGGGCTTACCTAGTATGCATTTTCCCCACTCGGTGAGCACCCAGCAACTCCTGTGAGTTAGCACACCCAGGGGTATCACCTGGGAAGGGTGTCTCCAGTCACAGTGACATTTTTGTAAAAGCAGTTGCCCTTGTGATGGCCCACTTAAGAGAAAAGTATGTGGCTGTGAAATTTTATTTCCTGCTTATGAGAAATGTCATAGAAATGGCTGTGATGTTGAACACAGCTTACAAGCAAAGGCAATACAATGGGAAACTCTCAATTGTAAGAGTGGTTTTCTCATTTCAAAAAAGGTGAAACGTCAATTGATGACAAATCTCAGTTGGAGACATCCATCAACTTTCCCTACAGACAAAAATGTCAACTTGTGCATTTGGAGTTCATTCCAGCTCAGACTCAAGCTTCCTATTTAGAGATTAAGAAAAGATTGTTTAGTAGTGTGCAACAAAAAAAGGTCACACAGGGCACAATGTGCTTGCTCATGCAGACATCTCTGTTAGTCCGTTTGGGACAAAAACCAGCATGCCTCTTTTACCCCATGCACCCTACTTACCTGACCTTGCTCTGTGTGACTTCTTTTTGTTTGTGTGAGTGCAAAGGGACATGGAAGGACAGTGATTTGATGACGTAGACGAGGTGAAGAAAAAACACAAGGCAGGTGTTATCAGCCGTTCAAACAGATGAGTTCGAAAAATGTTTTCAAGAATGGATTCGCAGATTCGACAAATGCATTAAGGGCAATGGAGAGTACTTTGAAAGTGATAAGGTTGTTTTGTAAAAAAATTTAAATGCATAGTTTCAAAAAAATCAGTTTTTTGGAGGGGCACCCCTTTCACAGATTTCCTCTGTGTTGTTATCCCCTTAATATGGTATAGACTTACATCTTTATTTTTCTAAATTGAGGAAAATCCCTTTGACATCTGAACAATTAATCATATCCTCTTAATTCTGGAAAGGTAGGCAAATTGGAAAACTTGAATCTACTGTGTCTGAAGAAAGCTACAGAGTTAGCATATGGAAACTGGGACACCCCCCCCCCCACACACACACACATTCACACACTTTTCTTCAAATCATCTCTTCACAATGTAATTGTGCTGGAATGTCATTTCTGTAAAATTGGACTCAAATTTGAATCTTAGTACAAATTCTCTTTCATCTACACCTTGGCTCCTCTCTACACAATAACTCATGTTTTATTCACAGTTGACATTGTATAAGTATATAGACATATCTGTAGTAAGCTTCTCTTTTGGCACAGAAGTTCTAACAGCAAGTTTCAGTTTAGTTTAAGTATTTCTATTAGTTTGTAAGATAAATTGGAACTAATTCTAGCAGTTTTAAGTGTTAAGTACACTCAAACTAACAAGTAAGTAAACTAAGAAAAGCTATTTTGAACAAGATTCTCTTTTGTTTCAATAGTATTCAAGGGAAAAAAGAAACTGAACAGTAATTCTTTGAAATATTTCAAAGTTTGATAGCCATATAGAGTAATTAGCATTTAACTATTTATTATAGAATAAGCTTTGGAGAATTAAAATGATAGCACATAACATATAAATATATTTATAATTTACTGTATGTCACACTGCCAAACAATATATTTAAATTCTCATTTATTTCTAACCTTTGCTACCCTAGTACTAATTTCTGGTCCATTTCATAAAATCTTTGAGAAAACTAAGTCTTTGATCACTTTGATATATTGCCGCTTATTGTAATTCTAGCAATTACATATAAAAAGGCAAAGGTAATTTTTAAAAATTGAAAAATATAATTCCAGGGATTCAAGTTTATATAGGTTCTATAAACTTGATATTTACTAGTAGCATGTGTCAATTTTAAATGTATAATATAAATGAAGAGTATTTCTGAAATATCTTGCCATAATTGATATGACAATAATTCTACTTCTATATTATTATTGAAATAAAATTCATATATGAAATGTTAGCAATATCTAGAAAAATACATTTGTTACAGGTAAAATTTCAGATAAAAAGTCACAATAACTTAATATTTTTTACTTGACCTTGGTGTATGTTGTCTTTTGGTATATGGTGAAAAGAAAATTATTAGAAATTAAAATTACCTGAGCCCCGGTGGCGTAGTGATTGTGCGCGGGACTGCGGCCCACTGGGATGGAGGTTCAATTCCTGCTCACAGGAGCAAAGGCCGGGCCTCCTACTCCCACCACCAGAGGGCAGTGATGCCTAAAACAAAACAAAACAAAAAGAAATTAAAATTAAATGAAAAATAAGAATTTTCCCCATAATTGACCATCAATAGTAATGAATAGAACTAACTTTAGTATAAAATTTCAGATTTCTTAAAACGTCTACTCAGTTCTTTGCTTGAATTGTCAAAACTTTTCCAAATTGAGGTACAATTCCAAGGAAAGTAGTTTTAAAATAATTTTTTTTATGTTGGACCTAATGTATATGCTTCTTTTTTTTAGGATTGTACTGTATATGAGACAGAGAATAAAATTCTCCATGTGGTAAGTATACTTGATTTATATTCATATTCATTAAAGACTATTTCTTTGCTTAACTGGTAATTAAATAAAATGAACAAAAGAGTAAACTAGCTTAGTAAATGTAGGGATTACATCATTTTGATACAATTTTCAGGATGTTTTATAGGAATTGTAGAAAGAAAGCGTGCATTATGTGAGCTGTAATCATTCTATTGTATCTAATAGAATAATATTATGTATTTTAAATTGCAATATGTAATGAAGTTGAAACATAATCTAGAAAAGAAAATCTGAAGTATTTATTTTACTGTTCATCTTTAACATGATGTATCACAACAAGGTACTTTGTAACAAAGTGATTTACTCTTATCATTCCGGTGGAATATTTTCATTAAATAACTCAACTTCCTTTGCTTTTATTCTGTACTTACCAGCCTTCCTATTTTAATTTGGCAACGTTGGTTCAATTAATGATTTTGAAAATATTTTGTTAGAAATGGTTATGTGAACAACATCCCTTGTATAAAGTCCTCACTTTTCATGAAGATGAACAGTTTCACTACTTTTGTTTGTATATCAGTTTCTTGTTGATGTCAATATATCCTAAGATCTTCTTCACCTTCAATGCAAAGTCATGATGTTTCTGCGTGCTCGAGGGCCAAGTGAATTAAGATCTCTCTGCTTACTAAATAATACTTTCCTCATTTAGTCATACTTCCAAATTATGAGTTTCATATTTCTAACATATTTAGATAGTGTAAACATAAAATGTGTTTATATTTAGAAAAATAAATATTTTAATATTTTGCCTAAATATGTGTCAGAAAATATTAATTCAGAATATTCCAGCGAAGAATTTTTCAAATGTCATGAAAATTTAGAATCTGCTATATAATTGGTATTCAGCAGTGATGATAGACATAGGTAACATGAATAGGTAATTAATGTATTCTTCTCCCAGTTAGGCCAGGAGGGAAAATGACTACCACCAATCATTTTACCATTCACCTGGGTTGTCTGAGAAATGGAAGAAATTAATATATAGCAGTCACAATTTTCTCTAGGGAATCCAACAACAGCAACAACAGTGAACTTGAGTTCTAGCCAATCAAAATCTCAGAACTTTCCAACCCACCTGCCAGCGATCAAAGGCGGGGGTGAGGGCAGGAAATTATCCACTGGCTCCATTCCAGTTTTACTCTTGGTCCAGGGTTGCCCCTTGAGGTCTTAACTCTTTCAAAGTGCTAAGTTCTTGGAGGCATTAGAGAGTTCCATGTCAAAAAGTGAAGACAGAGCAAGGAAGGCAAGGAAATTCCTGTCATAATGGTAGAAGGAGTGCAATGAGCGGATGTGGGATAGAGATCAGAAGGCATCTAGTCTTGCTCGTGTCTTTATTGTTTAGAAACAGCACCATTGAACTTCTTACTGATGTGAGTTTTAAGAAGATGAATTCCAATGGAAACATTCATGGAACTTGGGGGCAGGGCATATATCCAATCTTTCTGTGGCAGCCCAAAACTTAATGTGGTTTGGTCTATGTAGAGGTTCTACATGAGCACAGTGAGGTGTTTTGGAATTCACATTCTTCAAAGTGTGATATATAATCTGTTAGGATCTATACCACTGTTTCCCAAAATGGGCGATACCATCCTGTGGGGAGTGGGGGTAGGGTCGGCGCTGTAAAAATCCAGGTGACTGCAAAAGCAGATAGCTACATTTTATCCTGGATTAAAGTTTTCATCACTAGGGGATGCCAAGTAATTTTTTTTTATCTGGAAAGGGGACAGGAGAGCCAGTAAGTTTGGGAACTTAATCATAAGTGTGGGAACAGTGTGCAAGAGGTCACATCTGACCTTCTCTGGCTCACAAGGCAGAGAAGTCCAATATCTCTTTTGACCCAGTTCCCTGTTTCTGAGGAAGGGTTTGATAATTCAAGGCAGTGGCCACACGTAATTCACAGACATTGCTCATGATTATGGGATTTATTAGGGAAATTCACAGGCTAAAATTCTGGTGAGAAATGCTCAGGACATAATTGTTTACTTAGGACATTTCTTCTCTACCGTACCCTGCGGCCAACCTGTCTGGTCCTCAACCTCTTGGCCTGGCTTCTACCCTGCTCATGGAAGATTACAAAGTTCTTTTAGGACTGCTAATAAGACTCAACTGGCATGCCACTCTACTGAAAGTCCCAACACAAAGGCATTCAACCACAGCTCCATGGTAAACAAACCCAGTTCCCACAATAAGGTGTCCAGAAACACCCCATTCTATTTTTCTGCCCCAAAGCACTCAGCTTTACTTGCTCCATGGGCTTGGAAGTCCACCCTGCTGTCTCATGCTTTGGCTTCCTAGTTGAATTACTCCTCTGCTACTTCTCTGCTGCGATAGCTAGCTTCTGGATCAAGGAGGGTCAATGTGCAGACATCTCGAGAGCCAATATATACACTTTACTCCCAGCTCTTCTCCTTTGGTAGTGGGATCTCCCTCCTGACTCTGAGATGGCTGATTTTATACCCAGAAGAATGACAATCACAAAAAAACTAAATCGTAGAATCCAGTCAGTGTATTCATCCATCTTCTTACCAGACTCATCAGGAGAGCAAAGGTCATTTGGTGGGCGTAACAAATGCTATGAATATAAAAGTCATATTAAATTCACTGCATTGCAACAAATAAATATCTTTCTGATATTATTTGCTTTCAGCCAAGATCCATCTGATATCTGCAATGATATTCTGTATTCCAAGTCCTCTTTTAAATTTGCTTTGAATTCCTAGCACCTTCCTGTGGAAGTACTGCTGCAACTAGAGGATGCTGTGAATGGCATTGTTCAAGAATGTCTACATTTCCCTGAGTCACCTGTCTTGGAAATGAGCTTATGTGCTTCTTCCAGTCTGTTAGCCAGGTCTTCCAACCTTCTTGGCATAGATAGATGAGTGAAAATCTCCAACACTGTATCTGCTGAAACCTTTACATTGTACTTTATCAATTTTTAGAGAAACCTTCTGCTTTGTCAATGCCTTCAGTGCAACTGGAACTTCTTCTTTCAATACCAATGGTTCTTGATCAAATGCTACCTCCTAAAGTGCTTGGTCATTGACCACTTTTTAAAAACTTAAAAAAAAACAATTATTCTGTGTATCCCTTATAACTTCTTTGGATGCTTCATGCATTATTCAATACTTTACTTACAAAATTCCTCAGTATTGCAATTTGAGGCTTGAACTTTTCTTCAGTTCTCTCACCTTGAGAACATAGCAAAACATTTTCTTCCCATTGGATTTTCAAGTTCCAAATCTTTGCACATTTCATTATAGTACTTTGTCTTTTTGAGCTTCTTTTTGAAATCATCTGTTCTGCTCTTTTAATTCATCATTTTTTTTCCTTTTCAAAGTCTTATCTGATTCATTTCTTTCTCTCCTGTCTTTTTAATGGCTTTTCCCTTTTTTTCATGTAGGATGTTCTTGATGTCATTCCATAAGCTGATCTGGTCATCAGGCACTAGCGTTAAATGTGCCATATCTATCCTTGAGCTGGGTTTTTTTTTTTGTTTTGTTTTGTTTTTTTTTTAGGCATCACTGCCCTGGTGGTGGGTAGGAGGCCCAGCCTTTGCTCCTGGGAGCCGGAATCGAACCACCATCCCAGTGGACTGCAGTCCCGCGCACAACCACTACGCCATCGGGGCTCAGCCCTCCTTGAGCTGGTTTAATGTACTTGGGATGTACTAAAATTTGTATTTTGGCTCTCTTGAACTTGTTTTAATTTTCTTTGATTTCACTTTGCATATGAGAAATTGATGGTCTGTTTTTTCAGTTGATCCCTAACCTCCTTCTTACAACATATTGAGTTTCTCCATCATCTCTTCTTATCTGTGTAGTCTCTTTGCTTCCTGTGGATTTCATTTGGTATTTGCGATAAATAAGTCATTGGTCTGGCAACATTCTATCATGTTATTGCCAGTGTTGTTTCTGTTTAGACCATACTTTCCTAGTGCTCCTCTTGCTTCTCTTTTTTCCAGTTTTCTCATTCCAGTTCCTTGATTCGAATGTATCTTGATTCCATGTTTGATAAATTTCTTACTGGAGAAATTTGTAAAGATCTTCAGTTGCCTCATTATTGGTATTAGAAGTCAGTGTGCACATTTGAATATTTGCATTGACTGGTTTTCTTTAAAGACATATGGGTATTATCCTATCACTGACAATGTTGTACTTCAATATAGTTCTTGACGTGTTCTTGTTAATAAGGAATATAATAGTATTCAATTTTAATATGTAATTTCCAGCATAGTAGGCCATATAATATGACCTACCATGTGTTCAATTCAAAATATCTAATACCTGTTAATTTCAGCTTGCTAATGCTTAGATTATTGATCTTTATGCATTCTACTTCATTTTTAATGATGTATAATTTTTTCTAAGTACCTATTTGACATATCCAATGTTGTCAATATTGATAGCTGTTTGAAGCTATTTCTCATTCTGAGTCATGCCACATTAGCAAATGAAGGCTCTGAAACCTTTGCTCCATCCATTTTGTTGATAATGACCTTATTTTAAGGTGGCAGCTCTTCCCCAATCATATTTTAGTACCTTGCAACCTAAAGGACTGATCTTCTGGAGCTCCAACAGGCAATGTTCCACTGTAATTCATCTCATTTTCAGTGGCTAACATTTCAGAATTGTCCTACTTGTTCCCAATCTGTCTGTCAAGAAGTTCCAGGGAAACTTCCCCATTGGGGGTGAACCTGCTGATATTTTAAATGCTTGTGGCAGAACTTCAAGAATCACAGCAACATGGTAAGCCACCACAGTATGACAAACTGACCAGCTAGTGGTGGACTAGATGACAGGAAAGGGAAAATAGACCATACTAATAAAGGCCTCCGAGAGCTTAGCAATTTCACCAGGCAATGAAAATATCAGATTGCTTTTCAACAACTTGACAACCAGATTTAGAGACCTGACGACAAGTATGAGATTGTATGTCCTCTTTGAAAATAGGTCTATATTGAAGGATGAATGAAAAGAAAAAGAATAGGTAAGAGAAGAGTACATATCCTCTTACATATTATAAGAAATTATTTTAATGAAATTTTATTATGAACATTTATTTTATGTTTTCAATAAGAGTCAAAAGAAAATTGCCTATATTAAAAGTACAAAAGTGTTAAGAGGATATAACCATTTTTGGGGGGGTATCACTGCCCTCTGGTGGTCGTGGGAGCTACCCAGCCTTGCTCCTGGAGAACCACCTCTGGATTTGAACTGCCAAGCCCTTGGGCCGCAGTCCCGCACTCAACCACTATGCCACCAGGGCTCAGCCCCGGGGATAAAACCATTTTAACTGAGAAAAATTATTTAAAATTTTTAAATAAGAACATGGAAAAATAAACTGAGTTATGCTGAAGGCCGTAAATTGCAGATAATTTAGAACATTGGTGTGATGACATAAGACAAACTCTAAAAATTAATAGGAAGATGAAATGTGTGAGAAAATTTTATCTGTAGAGTATCGATGATAGTTACCCTACCCCTCATTGTAGACCAAGGAAGTCTATGATAAGTTAGAAAGGATATAATAGAGATATTTAAGAATAGAAATTGGAATTGTATGATATGTACATTAAGTGCCAATAAAAATGTAAAACATTAAGTTTTAGGGCTGAGCCCTGGTGGCGTAAGTGGTTGAGTGCACGACTGTGGCCCGTGGGCTTGGCGGTTCAAATCCAGTGGTAGCTCTCAGGAGCAGCGCTGGGTAGTGCCCACGACCACCAGAGGCAGTGATGCCCCCCCCCCCAAAAAAAAAATTAAGTTTGTAAAAAAAGGATACAAATTGGAAATTTTGTGTTAAGAAAATCAGAAAATATACTGGAAAAATCATTTAAGACAAGTTTTAAAAAGTTTTATAATTTCTATAGCAAACAGCAACCTTGACTTTATTCAGCCAGTGGGAACATAGAATGGTTTTTAATTCAAAATAAAAATCAGACATCATCAACTAAATGATAACTTTCAGAAGACAATGGAACACAATCTATGTCTTTGAGGGGAAAGGAACAACAAGTATTATATTTAACTGAAGTACCATTCATGCGTGGAAGTAACAAAAGCATTTTGACATCAGCAAAGTCACTAAAGTATCCTTTCAAAAAATAAGTTTGACTAAGCTCACTAATCACTGATAAATGCAGAAATACTTGAATTCAGAATAGGAAAGTTGTGATAGCAAGGGAGTGGAGGTAAGCAACAGAAAAAAAAATGAAGTGATGACTAAAAAATTATGAGTGCTCCTATTTTTAAAATGGATATTGTCAATGATGAATCAAATGTTAATAGGAAATAAAAACCTTTACCGTCTAGTTTATTCTACCTGATAATGGTGTCGGACAGGGAAACATGAGAATGAATAAAAGGAGAGTGACTTGCTTATGTTCCCCACGGAATTCTCCATCAAATGTAATGGAGCAGCCAGCAGAGTGTAACCATACAGGATAAAAGGAAAAACAAAATAATCAGTAGTATCTATTCCTTTGTAATTTATCAAGTGTCATCTGAAGAGAAATTCTTTTAGAGTCATCTCTGTTGATTTCACTTTCAGCTCTGCTTTGTCCCCGATTACAGATTCCTTGTTAGGTTGGAGCCCACCTGTTAGCGCTCTGCTCAGATCTGTGTGATGTGGGCAGACCCGAATCTGCAGTTCCCGTCAGCCCCTCACCCTACCGTGTTCTTTCATCACGGCCTTGGAAACTGGGGAGAGAATCAGTCCCAATGAGGCATTTCAGAGCTTGTGGTCCAGCTGACTTAACTCTGTGCTACAGCCCGGTTGCTCTTTTTGGTGACCCTGAAGCCTTTGTTAGCACTGAGAAACTCAGAGAAACCCTGGGCCAAGAACAGCCTTGAAAGTCACATTGTTGAAGTCAGATGGTCTTGAGCTCAAATACATGTGAGCTGACAGTGTGCTATACTGTAAGGCTTTTGTTTTGTCCTATTTTACCTTATTCTTCTTGTAAAGATAATGGAAGTACTAAGTACAACAAATGCCATTGTAGAGTGCTGTGTTTGGGTTAGCGTTTACTTTTCACAGTCCTTTATAAAATGCAAATATTTTCTCTCTTTCTAGGCTCTCCAAGCTTGTTTTCTGCCCCATATTTTGGTTTGATGAAGTAGGCTTGTTTTGGCACGTTAGGTATTTGTTTTATGTAATAAACATGTGTAATTTTTCCCGTCTTTAAATTGGAGCTCTTTGCTCCTCAACTCCATCTGGGCTAAGATTATTGTACCGTCTGTGCGGTCCAGACTAGAAATGACTCCAAGTGGACAGGCCAACAGTGAGATGAGAGCGTCCGAGAGCAGAAAGGAAAGAGCTCATTTCAAGGCTTGCCCAACATCTGGCATAGCATTTCTACAAGCATAGTTTTCATCTCCTCAAGACTCCACTTGAGGATCTATTTAAGCACTGAGATAAATTGAAAGTCCATTAAAAAGGTCCCTGGTACAGTGGAAATTCAGTTTTTGCCAATTTTAGCCTCGATTCTTCTTTTAAAACCATAGGCTCAAAAAGTACAACAAAACAAAACAAAACAAAACAAAACATAGCCTTAGGGCAATTACAAACGGATTTTTTTAATAGGGCTGACCTTTGGGTTGACACCACAGCATTTCGGCATAAAAAGTGTGGCCAAGCCAATTAAAACATGGATTCTAATACCAAGTTTTGTGGTTAGAAGGTGCCGAGACATTTTAACAACTTAGCCTTTTTTAGTCCTCCTTGCTTTATTACCACAGTTACTATGATCCTTCTGCCTTGAACCTCTCTTCACTATCATTATGTTCATCCTGAAGTGACATGCTAATACTATTGCTGAACTAGATTGTGACTTCTTGAGTGGTGATGCATTGTCTTTTGGGTATTTGACAGGTTGGTGGTAGGTTGCTTTGTGAATTATATTTAACTGCAAATTGATTTGTTCACAAACATTTCCCCATGCAGAAACAATAGAGAAAAAGGCAGGCATCGTCTGTCAGAAATACAAGATATTTGTCTTTCCTAGATGCAGAAGAAAATATGTGTATGCTAAAGGAAATGTGATCATACATAAAAATGTTAAATATTTGCTATTATTGCTTCCTATTAGGATTTCAAGAGACAGTATGTAACTTTTTATGTGTATATGGGTGTTCTTGCTAGCATTACCTTACTGAACACATTATACATTGCAAGTACTTGTCTATTCTGATACCATCTGAAGGAGTGATCCCTGTCATGAAGAAATGTGAGGCAGAACCATTTTTAGAGGTAGAATTGGCTTCGTGTCACCATTCTGACAACTAGTAGCTATGAACAAGCTACAATAACTCTCTGATTAAGTAGCTATTACTTCTAAAGTCCTATTATTTTCTGTCAGTTTGTCATATTGTGGTGGTTTTTGCAGTGCTGTGCCGTTGGACACTGTCACTGGTATTTCAAATACCAGCAAGGTCACCCAAGATGAAAGGATGCAGCAGTGCTCCCAGACTAAGAACAGACTTCAAAGAAGGAGTGGGCGGTCCACTTTGGAGGATTTAGCCACTGAAAACCGTATGCATAGCATGGGAGCATTGCCAAATACTACAGGCCAAACAAATAGAGCAGAACATTGTCACTGAGAGTACCAGGAGCTGAAATCCTCAGATTGGAAGACACTCACAATATGACAGAAGAACTATCTTCTCAATGCATAGCATTGAAGCATTGTCAAATACTAAAGGCCAAATGAATATAGCTGAACATTGTCACAGAGAGTACCGGGAGCTGAAATCCTCAGATTGGAAGACACTCACAATATGACAGAAAAACTACCTTCTCAAAGTAAGACTAGATAGTAATGACATGGACAGTGTAAAGCCTGTAGGAATTAAGCCTTTGAGACCTTCATGTTCTGATGGGGCACGACTCAAAATGAGAAGAAATAACTGTAGAAATCTACTAGTAATGATAAATTAGAATGTACCAAGTTGAATCCAGGCAAATCTGAAGGCATCAAAAAGGAAAGAAAATTCATAGAGATCTCTGTATATCCTAGGCATTAGTGAGCTGACATGGACTGGCATTGGCCATTTTCAATCAGAAGATCATATGGTGAACTATTCTGGGAATGACATAAGCAAGAGGAGTAGCATCAAGATGAGTTTTGAAAATGTTTTCTGTGATGGAATGATACTTATCCCCACTCAAAGTCGTCTAATCAGTACAACAATTTGAAGCCATTGAAAGCATTGAGCTGCAATATTGAAAGATTCTGTAAATAAGATATTGAAAGATGCAGGAAGCATCAAAAGAAGCTGGGAAATATACAAAGTCACTGTGCCAACCAACCCCTAAAGCTAGTGATGGAGACGTTGAAAAATTCTACCAACATCTTCAGTCTGAAGTTAATCAGTCATAAAATTGAGATTCATTTATAATTATTGGCATTTGGAATATAAAAGTTCAGAACAAACTCAGAAAATGTGGTTTTGGTGATAGAAATGAAGCTGGAGATCTCACGACAGAATTTTGCAAAACAGACACCTTTTTTTCAACAACAAAAATAGCAAATACGTGGACTTTGCCAGATAGAATACACAGATATCAAACTAACTACATTTGAGGGAGATGACGATGGCAAAGCTCAATATCAGCAGCAAAAATCAGGCCAGGGACTGACTGTGGAGCAGTCATATGTAAGTTCAGATTAAAGCTGAAAAAAAATGAAAATAAGATGTTCATGAGAGCCAAAATAGGACTTTGCGCCTATCCCATCTGGATTTTGAGAAGATCTCAAGAACAGATTTGATGCATTGAACATTAGTGACAGAAGACTTGAGCTATTTGAGGAAATCAAGAACATCATTCATGAAATAATGAAAAGTTGTTAAAAGACAGGAAACAAAGAAAGGATCAGCATGGATGCCAGCCGGAGACTCTTCATTGTAGCGTAGCTAAGGCAAATAAAAGAAATAATGAAGTACAGAAGCTCAACAGAATATTTCAAAGGGCAGCTCAAGAAGACAAAGACAATTGTTATAACAAAATGTGAAAAAAGGGTTAAAAGCACCAAATGAAAGAGCACACTCAATATACCAAAATTTGAAAAATAAAACCTCAAGAAAAAAAATGAAAGCATTGAGCTGCAATATTGAAAGATTCTGTGGATAAAATATTGAAAAATCCAGGAAGCATCAAAAGAAGCTGGAAAAATATAAAAAGTCACTGTGCCAAAAAATAAAACAATCACCAAAAACTAGTCAACAATCCACCATTTCAGGAGGTAGCATATTAGCAATGTGATTGAAGAACCAGTATAAGCTGCCGCAAATTGAAAGTGTTAGCCAAAAACAAGAGTCAGGGGATTTATGGAAGGATGCTTGTTGAAACATTTCAACAAACGATGACGTACTGGGCGTACTAATTCATCTCTGGCTGGGAATTTGAAAGACAGCTACTTGGCCAACGGACTGGAAGCGATCCATCTTTGTACCCATTCCAAAGGTAGGTGACCTAACAGAATGCTCAAATTATAGAATGATATCATTAATGTCACATGCCAGTAATTTTATTCTGAAGATCGCTCAACAATTGCACTAGTACATTTATAGGTAGTTGCCAGAGGTTCAGGTCAAATTCAGAAGAGGGTGTGGAACAAAAAAGATGCTTACTTGTGTTTTATGAACTGTGTCAAGACATTCAACTATGTGGATTACAACAAGCTACAGATAATCTTGAAAAAGAATGAGAATTCCAGAGCATTTCAGTGTGCTCATTTGGAATTTGTACATGGATGAAGAGGCAGTTGTGTAAACAAAATAATGGAATACTGTATGGATTAAAATCAGAAAGGGTGGATGTAAAGATTGTTTCCTCTCACCATACTTATGCAGCCATTTGCTGAGCAAATAATCAGAGATGCTGAATTATGTGAGGAAGTATGTAGTATCAGGATTGGAGGAAGGTTTGTTTACAACTCTTGATATGCAGATAACACAAAATTGTTTCCTGAAAGTAAGCATTTGAAACACTTGCTGATGAAGATCAAGGATTGCAGCCCTCAATATGGATTTTACAACTCAGTGCAAAGAAGACCAAAATCATCACGACTGGACCAATAGGAAGCATCACGATGAGTGGAGAAAAGGTTTGAAGTCCAGGATTTCATCCTGCTTGGATCTACAGTCAGTGCTCATGGAAAGAGCAGTCAAGAGTTCAAAAAAAATGTGTCGCATTAGGTAAATCTGCTGTACAAGAATTCTTTACAGGGCTGTAAAGGATGTTACTAAAGTGGGCCTGACCCAATGCTTTCTTTTAATTGTCTCATATGCATTTGAGCGTTGGACATTGAATAAGGAAGACTGGAGAAGAATCGATGGGTTGGAAATATGGTGCTGTAGAAGGATATTGAAAGTACCACGGACTGCCAAAAGAACAAACAAGTCTGTCTTGAAATAAGTTAAGACCAGAATGCACAGACTAGTCCCTAGAGAAATACATCACACTTGGTAAAGTGGAAGGAAAGAAATGAAGAGGAAGGCTCTGAGACAAGAAGGGTTAACATAGTGGCTTAGGACGTTGGTCTCAAACGTAAGAACATTCGTGACGATGTCACAGGACTAGGCAGTGTTTCAGAACTGAAAAGTTGTTAAAAGACAGGAAACAAAGAAAGGACCAGCATGGATGCCAGCCGGAGACTCTTCATTGTAGCGTAGCTAAGGCAAATAAAAGAAATAATGAAGTACAGAAGCTCAACAGAATATTTCAAAGGGCAGCTCAAGAAGACAAAGACAATTATTATAACAAAATGTGAAAAAAGGGTTAAAAGCACCAAAAGAAAGAGCACACTCAATATAGCACCTAACAAAGGAAGAAGAAAATAAGAAAGAAAGAAAGAAAGAAAGAAAGAAAGAAAGAAAGAAAAAGGAAAGAAAGGAAAGAAAGAAAGAAAGAAAGAAAGAAAGAAAGGGAAAGGAAAGGAAAGAAAGAGAAAGAAAGAAAGAAAGAAAGAAAGAAAGAAAGAAAGAAAGAAAGAAAAGCTCACAGAGTTGGGTGCCTTTGTGGCTTTGAAAACATGATGTCGATATGGCAAGGCTCACAGTGAGGCCACAGTTCACTGAGGAGCTGCACGGTCCAAGTTTATGAACCTTGCAGCAGCAGGAGAAAGAAAGAAGAGCACCCAGAGAACTTTCAAGAGAAGCCCCTTCTCCCACAATGTCCTTCCAGCACCCTCTACTGACCAGAACACCACACTGCGCTCACTGTAAGCAGGAGTCCTGATTGTGTAGTGTTTATGTCTTGGGCTGCTAACCATGAGGACTGCAGTTTGGAACCACCAGCCGGTCCCTGGGAGAAAGAGCAGGCCTTCTACTTCTGTGAAGAGCTAGTCTTGGAAACTCACAGAGGCAGTTCGATACTGCCCTACAGAATTCCTCTGAGTTGGAATTGACTTGGCGGCTGTGAAGAAGGATGAGTCTGGTCCATTGTCAAGAAGTAAGGGCTAAAGGAAGCCTGTGGAGCTGAGAATCGATAAGTTAGTTCCTAGCTGTCACTGTAAAGTTAGCGGGTCTCTTTATAAAAGCACACATAACAGCCTCTAATTTCCCTACCATAAGTGAAAAAAAAATATTGCCTTCAAGTTCCTTTGTTCCCTATGTGTCCACAAAATATATATAGCAACAGAATTTTTCCAGTGCTCATCAACATCGTGCTACTTGAATGTAAAACACACGGATAATGAAATCTTCTTTCTACTAACTTTTATCTTAGGTGAGCTGCTGGTATACAGATTCTTGTTATTCTTGAGTCTGGAAAGTAGCTTGCCCTTTACCAAGCACACATTTGCCTGCTCAGGGAGCCTGCATAGCTTTGCTTCCTGCAGAGCAAACAGCAGGCACATAGGAAGAGGCTTCAAAAACCTCACAGTCAAATTCCAGTTTCCTTTAATTCCATTTTGTTCATGAACTTTTGAATCCCCCTCATGGAATGGCAGTACGGTTCCCCACAGGTCTCAGGAAAGTAGGGGAGTTGCACAGATCACGACTCCATGTGTTACTCATCAAATCTGGTACAGATTTAGGACTGGGTTTCTCTCCTTGTTTGGCACTGACCTCATTATGCCTATGATTATTATTTTATAATACCATTTTTAGTTGATAATAGTTTCTCACAAAGTCAGCCTCTCTAGGTATTAAAATATGGACAATAGGCAAGAATGAACAGATATAAAACTGCCGAAGTGTGACTTCGTACTGCCGTTAAAATAACCATGGCCAAGGCATTTTTGAAACACCTTAATGCCTCAGTTCCCACTTCTGTACAACACAGATAAAAACAATATCCTCTTTTAGGGAGGCTGTGAGGATTAAATGATTTAGTACACAGAAGAGGCTTAGAAGAATACTTGGACCATATTGAGCTCTCAGTCTATATTATTCATTTGATAATCACATTGCTGTGAACTAGACTGCGATTTATTCCAATTCTGTGAATAGAAAACTGAGACACAAAGTGACTTGCCTGAGACCCTGCAGCTAGTAAGTGGTAAAGTACCTAATGACAATATTTGCTTCTCTGAAGCCCCTCCAAAGCCAAAATGCATTGCCATCCTATTGATGCCACCTCTTAGAAAAGGGTACACCTACCTCTGTGAGTTTTCAAGACTAGAACTCTTTATGGGAGTAGACAGACTCACCTTTTGACCTCAGAGTGACTGGTGGTTTCCAACGACCGACCTTACCACCAGTAGCTCAACATGTAACCACTGTGCCACTTGGGTTCATTTTAGATGCCTCCCTAGAAGATCATGATCGAATTTGTAAATTTCAGTTGTATCATTTCAGCAACTTTCTATTTATTCTCTATGCTAATACTTTTCTATCTGTGGTAGGCAGAATTCCCAGATAGCCTCCAAGGGTCTTGCCCTCTGGTGTATGATCCCTGTTCATCAGGGTAGGTAGGATGTGGGAACATGGTAGATATCATATATTTCCATATATTTGCTCAAGTTCTCCCTGAAGAATAACTGAACTGGTATGAACCCACTAGATGGGGTGACACCATGGCGGCAACAAATGGGCCCAGGCAGAGGAACAACCCAAGAGATAAAACAAAAAAAGTCAACGTGACACCATTAGATGTAAGATATATCTATCTTCAGTTTGGAAAGATTCTTGAAATTATAGCTAGCCTTGGCTAGTCATTGCTATTCAGTCATTAATCCTTTAAACGATTTGGGGTAGTTTCTAACAGAATCAAGAGTCCTTTTTAATACTCTTATTCGTTTTATGTTCCCTAATTGTGTTAAAGATATATTATTTACTGAGTTTTAATTTTTGTTACATTTTTTCCTTCTGCTTTTTAGAAATAAAAGCAGAATTTAAATTCCTTTGGTGTAAATAATTCAAATTATAACTCGCAAAACAAAACAGCCTCCTTTCTACAAGTCATCTTCTGGGCAGAGGGCAGTTGGCCTTTTTCTACTAAAGTTGTTTTTCGTTCGCCCCATAGAGCTACGGGTGTCACAATCTCAGCTCTAACTCTCCTCGTCTGTCAAGTTCATGACCTCATTCTATTTCTTTAGCTTTGCTCTCTCATCTGGTAAACTGTCCTGCTAACACTTCTTTCAGGAAGTTGTTGGAAAGATAAGGGAGATAATGAATGGGAAGTACTTAGCATTCTGACAGATATGTGGTAGATGTTCTGCAAATGTTATCTAGTAATACTTGCGTGCTAGTAAATTATAATAATAATAGAATGTGTTCTGGTATATTAGTTTTCTTTTTTCTAGAACTTGCTGTAACAATAGATAATTGTATGTTTTACATGATTTTACTGGATAA
Source organism: Nesogale talazaci (assembly GCA_004026705.1). NCBI lineage: Eukaryota > Metazoa > Chordata > Mammalia > Afrosoricida > Tenrecidae > Nesogale > Nesogale talazaci. Next base: position 183,194 of record PVJH01000023.1, on the reverse strand, counting down.
ACAGAATTGAACAAATTAACTTTTTTGGAAGTGTGTGTTAAATAACTTTGCTAGATCTTTGCCATGATACTTTTAATGTAGTTTCCTGCGGTGGCTTGATACATAATATAGTAATGAGTATAAAATTAGCATATAAAGCAATACCATTTTATAGTCCTTCTAGAAAAGGCGTATTTGTTTTCCAGTGGCAATTGCTTCAGTTTAAAGTTTCTAATACATTATCTCAGAAACAGACAGCAAGGTTTTCATAGGGTTTTTGTTTCTAACTCTTACTGTTTGTTTATTGGGAGCTTTAATCTATTCAATCTTGATGACTTTTGGTGGTAGAGCCAATGTTTTATTCACGTTGTATTTTCAATACCAGGCATTTATAAACAAAATCACTCAAGAAGAGAACTCTGAAAAAGAACTATTTGTAATTTAGTATGGTGGATTGATTGTTATTTATTTTTCTTTTTTTAATAAGTCTATAGTTTAGTAGTTCTGCCATTTCTCCTTTTATCCTAATTTTAAATGTTATATAAATTTCAAATGTTATATACCCATCCAGGAGACATAATGTTGCTTAATATCAGTGTGTCATGTGAAGTATAAATGTTGTAATACACTTACATTGAGCCATATCTATATATATCTATATATATATATCCATTACCCTTGTAGTTATGTATATCTTCTTTTGAAACATGATGCAACTTGGAGAAATCACAAAGGTTTCTATTTAGCATAATGTTTTATAGCTTTTATATTACTATGCAGTACAAGTAGCATCTGTAGAAACCCTTCAGAATTAATAGCCTCCCTATTTCACCCATGAGATGAAGAGAAAATGAGAACAAAAATTTAAACACACAAACGAGAAAATAAAATTTTCTATTGCCCCCCCCCCCAAAATGTTTTTTCCTGTAAGCAGCAGTAATTTAAAGAGCAGCCAGTTTTTTGTGTTAAATATGACTATTTTGTCCTTTTACAGTAGTCAGGACTACTGACTACTTGAAGAACATTGTAAGAGACAATATATTTATATATAGATACAGATATAGATATATAGATGCAGAGGTAGTTAGAGATCAATAGAGATGATAGATAGGTAGATAGCTAGATAGCTAGATAGATAGATAGATAGACCCAGTGAACTACATCATTTCTGAGCCCTGATGATAAATGAAATTGGGAGCCTCTTGCTCTAAAAGGATTAAGAATTTCAAGGAAGCAGCAGCAGAACATAAGACTCCCCGTTTCGGAAGTATGGTCTTCTTGTTGGTATTTTCGGATACTTGCTGATTTCTGAAGCATCAAGACTTGAGCATCAGAGAGTAAATAGATGTAAACTGTTCGTTGTGATCATATCTGTAGATTATGATCATTGTAAGATGGTCAACAAGGCCACAGAAATGAGAAAAATAATCTCCTGAGTAATGATCATCCTTTGAATATAGAAAACTGAAGGAGCACATAAGCATGTATCAATGTTGTCTTTGAATAAGAGCCATACTGGACTTTTTAAAACATTATGCTGATTTCGTTGTGGGATGGTTACTCATTGGGTTGCGACAAAGCCACGAGTTTCAACCCACCAACCACTCTTTAGGAGAAAGATAGGCTTTCTTTTTCCCTAAAGGGATACAGCCTCAGAAGCCCACAGGAATAGTTCCATCCTGCCCTTTCGAGTTGTTCTCAGTCAGAATTGACCATTGTTTGTAAGTTTTTATTTTTAATGTGGATTATTATGGAAAGCTAATGAAATAATTTTGACTATCCATTTTCTACATAAGGGAACTGAGATTCTAAGATATAAATTAACTTGCTCTAAGTCACCCAGCAAAGAGTGGCAAAATTGTGATTCGTCCATGCGCTTTTACAAGTACTGCTATCATGCTGCCTAATACCTATTTTAGGAGTTGGAAGCAATAATAATAATGATAGTTGTTATTATTATTGCAAGATGAACAGACACATCTCTGTTGGAAGAAGTATAGCTAGAAGTCTACTAAGAAGCCAGGATGACAAGACTACACCTCATGTATTTGGGCATATTTTCTGAAGGAACCAGTCCCTGAAGAAGGGCATGATGCTTGATAAAGTAGAGAGAGGGTCAGGCAAAAAGAGTAAGATTCTCAAGACGATGGACGGATTGGTACAGTGGCTGCAACAATGGGCTCAAACAGCAATTATAAGGATAGTGAAGAACCAGACAGCTTTTCTCTCTAGTGTGCATAGGATTGCCATGAGTCCAAATCCACTCGACAGCACATAGTAACACACCACAATAAGATTTATATGAGGTGGTACCCCTCCCAAATAGGAATTTCACTGAGCACAGCTTTCATAGTAACACCTTTTCCCACTAGGGGAGCTTCCAGCAATTCACCCTGTGTTAGTACACCCAGTGGCATTACCTGGGAAGGTGCTCTCTGTTCACGGTGAAAAAACAGTTTCACCCGAACCTCATGTTTTGGCATGGATGGTTTAAAAGAACAGTACATGGCTGTGAAATTTTGTTTTCTGCTTGGGAAAAATGCCATAGAAACTGTTGTGATGTTGAACATAGCTTCCAAGAATAGTGCTATGGGGAAGACTCAAGTGTATGAGTGGTTGTCTTGTTTCAAAAAGGTGAAATGTCAACTGATGATAAACCTCATTCTGTATGTTTGTCAACTTCCCAAGCAGATGAAAATGTTGACTTATAATGCATTTAGAATTCACTCTACCAGGTCAGACTATTAATCAAGCTTTCTATTTAGAGGTTCTGGGAAGATTGCATAACAGTGTGTGACAAAAAAGGCCTGATTTGTAGCAGATATGGGACTGGTTTTGCTACTTCGACAATACACCAGCTCATGCAGCCATCTCAGAGTACCAGTTTTGGCCCCACAGACTTTACTCACCTCAAGTTGGTCCATGAAACTTTCTGTTCCCACAACTGAAGAAGGGACATGGAAGGATAGCGATTAGATGACATAGAAGAGGTGGGGGGGAAATGAGGGAGGTGCTGTCAGCCAATCAAAGAGATGAGTTTGAAAAATGTTTCCAAGAATGGAATCGCAGATTTGGCAAAATACTTTGCTGAGGTTTTTTTATTAAAAAAAAAACCCACAATATTATCTTGGGAGCATTCTATTTTCCGGGTACCCCTTGTATGTTTTCTTGTTAGATTTCTTGCATGGTTCTATCCCCCTCACCAAAGTGCTATGTTAATTTTAAAGGAAATTCAAGCTCTGTGATAAACATCACATTGTTTTCGAAGCACCATGCATAGAGGTGCCTTGTTTGTTTTCCTTTAGTTTGTTCTGATTTGAATAGTTCTTTCTTCCCCTGGGGTGAGTAAGCAAAACAAAAAGGTTTTACCTGAAAACATTTTTTTGCATAGTAATTTGATTTTATAGAATAAAATACCAATTACTTTCTTCTTCTACTGCTGCTTTTAAGGCACCCTCATGGCACAATGGGTTAAGCATTGGGCTGCTGACCATAAACACATCAGTTTGAAACCGCTAGCCTACTTCCTGGGAGAAAGATGTGGAATTGGCTTCCAGAAAGGTTACCACCTTGGACACCCCATGAAACACTTCTACTCTGCTCGATGGGTGTTGGAATTAAGTCTAAGACTTTTAGTGTTCATTGCAAAAAAACCCCAAAACCCAGATAACAAAAAGTGATTTGTGTGATGCTTACAACATGTGGTTACCATTCTCTTTCCTTCTTGTTTCCAGTGTAAAACTCTTTCTGGAGTCTGTGATCACATCATATCTCTGTCATCAGATCCTCTGGTTTCCCAGTCTGCCCACCTGGAAGTGATTCAGTTGGCAAACATCAAGCCAAGTGAAGGCCTGGTAAGAGATACCATGTTTATCAATGCCATCATCCATCAGCAGATAGTTAATGCCATGGGCAAAGCAACCTCCAGATATGACAGTCTGTGAATTTTAACACTCACTGGACAGGTTTATATTTTTCTTTAGGGAGTTGAGGTTGTGCAAGTTTGTCAGGATAAGATGTTTCAGGAAAATAAATGAAAATGAAATAAAATTGAAATGGTACATTTTGAATTACTCTGTTTACCATGGTAATAATAGAGATTTCTTGCATGTTTCTATCCCCCTCACCAAAGTGCAGCTTTAATTTTAAAGGAACTTCAAGGTCTGTGATAAATACCACATTGTTTTCTACTAAAGCACCATGCTCGGAGGTGTCTTGTTTGTTTGTTTTGCTTTAGTTTATTCTGATTTTAATAGTTCTTTCTTTCCCTGGGGTGAATAAGCAAAACAAAACCCATATTCTTTATAACTCATAGATATTCTTTTTTAAGGGTGAATAAGCAAGTGGATATTGCCAATAATAGGCTTATATCCCTGTGTTCTATTTTTGCTTGTATTATGTAATAAGATAATCATCTTCTATATTTTGTTCACCTTATTAAAAAGTGCATTGCTTCTAAATTTAACCCAAGGGAGAAGTTTCTGTTTTCTTCTGTTTTTAAATAAGCTAGTCTCCCCAAAAAAGCCTGTAAAATTGATGTTAAAGAGGGAGAAAGAGACAAAAAAAACCAGCAACAAACTGGCTTGAGAGCCTCTTTCCTCCACAGTTATTCCATTTTACCTTGGTGCTGCAGTGTCTGCTTTCTACTTGTAATCAAATTTTCCAGGGGATCCTTTAATACTGTTTTAGAAAGCAGAAATCTTGGAAACTTAGCATTAGTAATCAAAGCCATACAGTATGTTCTTAAGGCTCACCAAGCATTTTTAACTGTTGGTGTGATTTTTTTCCCCAACAGCCTCAGAGGGCAAAACCTTCAGTCCTTGGATCACAAGTGATTTTTAGATCTGAGGCCATCTGTTCTATAAAGTCATTCTAACTTGTCTCTCAATATTTGGCAATCTATTTGTGGGCAGCTTTAGTTCATAATGCTAGTGAAGGTGGCTTTTAAGGGTGTTTTTCTAAGATGGTGAAAATCAGTCTGTCACACATAGCCATCATGCTATCATCATAACATATAAGTACTATCTTTACTTTTGATCCATTTTAAGAGACTATTCCTAACATGTGTGCACTCATCAGAAGAAATTATGATTTGTATTGCCTAGTACTTTTTATGACTTTATAGAGTTTAGTTTCATTTCCAAGATCCTCCCATTGATAGCAGGAGGAGCCCTGGTTATGTTGTGGTTACATGTTGGGCTGCGATCCACAAGGTCAGGGAAAAGACGGGGCTTCCTACTCATGTAAAGAGCTACCATCTTGGAACTCCCAGGAACGACTCTGCCCTGTCTCATGGGGTCTTTCTATAAGATGGCATTGACTCAGTGGCAGTGAGAGAGTTGTCAGCTTATAATTATGGTGGCAAACCTATAATGTCAACCTTTTTCTTTCTATATACTCTCTTTCAGTACTTGCAATGGAAAGAAGCCTCTCTAAGCATGATATGTAGAATGCAAAATTTTTAACTAAGATAGACTAAGAGTCAAACCACCAGCACACAAATTGCTTACATGCTTTTAGTGTGTTGGGGTGGGGTGTACCTTTAACCTCCATCTGTGTGTTCATCTGTAAAAGGAAAAGGGACAGGAAGGGGTGCCCTGAAAACTCAAAACCCGTTTCCCCCAAGTCATTTATTTTTCATGGTGACCCATGTATGTCAGAGTAGAATCTGGATTCAGAGAAGTGGATTGTACAGCTTTTCTTCAGAGGCATCTCTGGGTGGAATAAAATTAGATGAACCTTTAAAATCCCTTCTGGCTCCAGGAATGTGTGCTTGTAAGGATAGCGATATTCTCAGAGTCCCGTTTTATCCCCTATCACTTTCACTGAAATCATTGGGTGTGTGTAAATGGAAGCATAAAGTAAGTCGATGCAATGTAAATTAATGGACTTTATGAAATCTTTCATTTTTAATGAAGATAAAACCCTGGACAAGTCTTTTATTTTCTTTGATTTAGAAGGAAAATATGTGTCTGCTCCTTGGAATTGTCATTAATTTAAAATGCTGAGCACCATGTCCAATTAAATAATCTGGGAAAGTGAAGGGAAATAATAGGAATGCCTACCATTTGCCAAGGACTTTTCTCACAATCTTACAGAGTGGGTATTAATTTTTCAGTTTTACAAATGAGACATCAGTTTTCCCTATATTGCATTATTACAAATCTTGAAGGTTTCTGTATGCATGTATGGAGATCGTTTTGTTTCCAGAAAAAGCGAATGATCTGAAGAGGTTCGGTGAAATGGGGCTTAAACCAAGAAGTTCCACTGAGTTGATTCTTAGCTACAGTGACCCAATGGGCAGAGTACCACTGATTCTTTACCCTACCCCCAATCCCCATCATTCTCGCGCAAAGTGGCTGGTTGGTTCAAACCACCACATTTTGAGTTAGAATGGTCACTTTAACCTTGGCTTTAGTAAGACTCATTCTAAGGAGAAGAAAACCCTAAAATCAAACCAACTGCCCTCCCATGGACTTTGATGCACAGTGAACCTTTTGGACAGAAGACTACTGCTTCTTAGAGTTTCGGAGACTGTAAGACTTTACTCACTGCCAGTAAGTCAATTTCAACTCATAATGACCCTATAGAATTTTAGAAACTATATCTTTCCAGGAGGAGAAAACATTGTGTCTCTCCCTTGGAGCAGCCGGTGTTTTCAAACTGCTTACTTTGTGGTTATCAGCCCAACACGTACCCACCACGCCACCAGGCAGCTCACTGAGGGACTGGTGAATTTGAACTGTTGACCTCGTGTTTAACAACTCAGTACATAGTTCACCGCACAAGAGTCTTTATAAAGAGAAGAGGGCAAAATGCAGATTAACCATTAGCTAATTTTAACACAATTTATGATTTAAAACTGGTTACTTCTAACCTGGCTGCTAATGATAATGTAGACTTGTACCCACTTCTACCCACCGGTATCCCGGAGACTTTTGAGGGTTCCAGTTAGGAGGTAACGGTTTGACAACTCTCCTTTTCTCGTGCCTCTGAATTGGACTGCTAATGACAAGGTCAGTTCCAAACCCGAGCCAGCTCTTCAGGATAAAGGCAAGGCTTTCTATTTCTTTCTAGAGTTAAACAGGCTGGGACACTCACAGGGGCCGTTCCATCCTGTCCTCTGGTCACTGTGAGGCAGTCTTGACTCGATGGAAGTGAGGGAGAGAAGTTCCTGACTGGTGTTTGCAGTGTAGTTCAGGCTCTTTACAGTTAATATTTGGTTGTATGCAAAAGAAACCATTCAAATCCAAGGAAGATGCCGCTAATTTTCCCTCTCAACAATACATAGGTAATAAATCATAGAGGAAGGGCTTAAGTGCAGGTAAATCTAAAGGATGTGAACAAAGCTCATTTCATTAGCCCACATTCAAATTTGCAATTGTTCAAGGAACGTGTGAGAATTTTGGGAGAATGACTTTTAAAACTGGAACTACTTTGGGAAATTTATGTTCAAAAGACAATGGGGAAGGATAATTGGGAAGACATTTTAAGGGAAGAAAAGGAAAATGGGGAAGTGTTGAAAATTAATTTATAAAAGCTTTTCTGGTGATTCATAGGAGAGGAGACTAAATAAAGACTTTAAAATAATTTATTCAAGGTTGTGATTTTAAAACTCAGCCACCATTAAGTGAGTTTAGTCGCTTATAGTTAAATAGAGTGGCTGATTTTGGTAACACTTAGCCTGTGCTTAGCCATAGAAAGTGTCTAAATGATAAATGAAGGGAAGAAGTAGAAAGGGGGGGATTAAGCCTTACTGAGGTGTAATTAGCTTAGAAAAATTTATAGAATGCCTGCCAAATTCAAAACAGAATGTCTCTTATATACAACAGATCATTATTTTTCAATTCTACTGAAGAATAATTATAGGCAGCCCCCCTGGTTATACATGAGATCTGTTCCTCACTGTGTCTGTAAGTTGGATTTTTAGGTAAGTTGTAACAAGTTGAGTGCTGCCTTACTTTTATTGATCCTTTGTGGTGTTGTGGTTATGCAATATCCTGTGGTCTTCAAGGTCAGCAGTTTGAAACCCAGCCAGTTCCACGGGAGAAAAACAAGGCTTTCAACTCCCATAAAGGGAGTTGCAGAAACTCCCAGAGGCAGTTCAACCCTTTGCGAGGAGTTTCCTATGAGACTGCATCAAAAGAGTTTTAGTGGACCCGGGTGGTGTATGTAGTTGGTTAGTAAGTGAGATACTAAGTGTGCAGTGTAAGGGTTCAAACCCACTAGACACACCTCAGGAGAAAAATGAGGCTTTCTGCTCTACTAAGGATCTGCGGTCTTGGAAGCCCATAAGAGGCAGTTCTATCTACTTTGTCTTACAGGATCATGATGGGTCAGAATTGACTCCGTGGCTTTGAGTTCCATTTTGCTGTTGCTTGTTTGTTTAATGTGGGTTAGTGTAAGGGAAACCTTTAAAGTGATTGAAATGCTATGCATGTAGCAATTGTAGGTGATTTTGATGACGAATTTGTTGCCAGTGGGAGCTCACTCAATCATTGCGAAGTGAGGGCAAATTTGCATAATATAAAAGGTCAAGTATAAGGTTTCTACTACTCTGTAATTCAGAGTTCTTAACACAGGGACTTACAGTACTTTATGTTGTTTCTGTCAAAGAAGAAAATCTTGTGCTCTGTTGTGAGTGAAGAAAAAGGAATTTTATTTAGGAAGGATACAGCTCAAACTGGACAGCGTGATGTACAGATACCATGCACCCTGGGGTCTCTAAGGAGGTAGAGGTCTTTATTCAGGAGAACAAAGGAAAAGTAGTGGTTAATGCTTGATAGGGCTTCAGCTCTTGAGTCTTTGGAGATATAAAGGTTGACCATTTGGCGGGGGAAGTGGGGAGTGTGTTTTACTCCCTAGGTGAGTGGTCCCAGCTGATTAGGTTATACAAGTTAGTTCTCAGACGCAATTGTTTACATAATGATGCATTATTCAAAGGAACCAGTTGCTCACGTACTGCTTTTTTTTTTTTTGCTTCCTGGGTAATTGATTCCACCATCCCAGTCCTAAAATGAGCGTCCCCATGTTTGAAGATTTTCTTCTATAATCCTCCGCTTCTTATACAATTAGTCAAATATCTTAGAATTTCTCAGATCTCTAGGTCCTTGAAGAATTATATGGAATGGCAAACACTGTGCTTAGTTGTGATTAAAGCTTATTCATGATATAATACTTCTAAAATGATTTTAAGCAACAATTACTAGCAGAAAGCTATAGGAAGGAAAATCGGGGCTATCTTAACATGTCAAAACTGGATCAGCTGAATCTAAAGAACTGGATTGGGAGAGCATCCTGGGGGAAGGTACTTGGCCTCAGAGAGTTCTTTTTCAATTTAAGCACCTTCGTTGTCTCCAAACATGCCTTGTTCCACTGACTTGACTGTGAGGTTGCTTAGGCTCCTGCTGGTTAACTGGCATTTGGAAACAGAATGAAGCAAATGTCATTTTGGCAGACTGAACAGGAGGAAGGGAACAGCTTAGAGTCAGCTCCAGAAGTCAACAATTTTTTTTAAAGAACAATGGCAGAATGACAGTTCTGGTGAAAGAAAAGCCTGATATTATCTTTCTTCCAGAAAAATGGCCATTTTTTGAACCTCTCACACAGGTAATCAGATGTGTTTCTATGGACTGTTCATTATTCCGAAGATGTTAAGTCTGAGGTTTTTTAAAACAACTTGTTTGTTCTCTTGCTTTCTTTTGAGTCCCTACATTTGGCCATTTTTTTCATTAAAAGAAAATAAGGAAATTAAGAGTCAGGTGTGATTCTTATAAGCAATTTTCACAGATGATTTATTGAGATTAGAAATAAAAATATGGCAAGAAACAATATCTTTATTTTCCGTGAAATTCTTTAAATATGTGTTGCTTGTATCATATTGGTTATGACTATGATAAGGCTTTATAATTGAATTCTATGTACACAGCTAGGTCTACCTTTATTTAAGCTTTTAAAAATGATTTTTATCCATCTAAAGTAATTTTAATATAAATGATGGACAGTTACAAGGATGAATTCTCTTATAAGTAGTAAGTAATTGTTTTAGTTCATTTGCTAGTTTTTTTAAAAAAAATCTTACATTACACTCGAATATTTTTCCAGAGTCAAAGATTATCACAAGATTTTTTTGTGAACTCAATAACTATGATGTCTCATAATTTTTTCTTCGGACTGGACTTTCTCTATGACCTGATGATTGATGAAGTTATTTAAAACTGTTCCTAAAAACCTTTTTTTCATAATCAGTAATGAACAGTGCTATGATAAATGCAGAATAAAAAAATAAGCATCTGCTTGCAGTTGTCAGAAAAAGATGGACAATATTTTTTACATTGCACATGTACGCTAAAGATGTCTTGGTCCTTTAGAATAGATGCTAAACAGTGAATGTGAGACTTTGTCATCTAGTTACTAAATTATATACTATAATAAGTCAAATAAACATGCATAAAACACATAACTCTTGATAGCAGTTGAGATTGTGGACTTGAGGGTTAGATGGCCTGATGTACAATATGACTTCACCACCTTGGGAATGACTTCATCATTCCTTGTCTCTAAAACTGGACAAAAGCACCTCCACCACGCAGGCAATTGTGAAAAAATATAGAAAAGACATAAAATAGTCCCTATGTGAGTAACATGTAGATATTAGTGATGATGTGGATGAATGATGATCATTTTGCTAAAACCTGAGGAATGATTGCAAAAACTCTTGTTTTTTTCTGAGTTCTATAGTAGCACCACTATACTTTTCATTCAATAATGGGATACATATTAACATTAAAAGCAAGTACGTTATATACCTGTCACCAGCTTAAAATTCAATATGGTTATAGCCAAATATTACTAGCCAAATTGGTACTTAATTCCTGTTTACACATCTGTTAAGAATGCTTGTTTTATATAAAATTATAAACTTTCAATTAAAATATTTATTAGGTAAATGATAATTCTTTTTTTCTGTGTTTTTTTTTGTTTTGTTTTTGGGGCCATCACTGCCCTCTGGTGGTGGGAATAGGAGGCCCACCTTGCTGCTAGATTTGAACCTCCAACCCACTGGGCCGCAGTCCCGTGCACAACCACTACACCACCGGGGCTCAGCCCATCATCCTTTTTAATTACACTCATTTTGTTTCACATGAGAAACCTAAGGTCAATCACTTGGGGAACCAATATCAGTATTTTTGACATACAATATTATGGAAATCGCCTTTTAGAATCAAAACCTAAACAAACCAAAGCCAAGTTCACTGCTCTCAGGTTGAAGCCAATTCATGGTGATCTCATAAGTTACAGAGGAGAATTGGTGTGCAGAATTTCCTTGACCATCATTTTTATGGAAACCAGACCTTTGTTCTGCAGTACGCTGAATGGATTCAAACCACCAATCTTTATTAGATTCGCTTGAATCATTTGTGCCATCGAGCGACTATAGAGCCTACACAATAATTTCTTAAGAGTTCTATACTTTTTTTATTTTTATCTCTTACTTGTTTTCAGTCGAAGTACATGTATATTAACATATCTAAATATATAATGAGGATTCCTGGTGGCACAATGGCACAAGTACTTGGCTGCTAACTCAGAAGGTTGGTGATTGAAACACTCCTGCTGCTACTTGGAGGGAGACAGCGGTGACCATCTGCTTCCAGAAGGATGAGAACCGGGAAACTTCTACCGGCCTCTCCGACAGGGTGTCTGTGAATTAGAATGAACTAGATGATAGCAAGTTTAGTTTGCAAACAGATAGCTAATAAAAAGCCTTGGGAAATTAACATTATAGGAATTGTTTTACATATGCCTTTTCTTACTGGGATTCTGAGGTATTGCTCAATCCCTGTTATTCCAAGTTTGAAGTTCATTATAATGAATGTTTTTCACCTATGGAACCAATCCCTTGCAGGGCAGAGCACTTTTATAGGTAACGTTTAGGTAATTGTTCCCCCCACGATATTTTTAAAGTGGCAGAATCTTCCTTATCAGGGAAGAAAAGCCATTAATCGAACTTGTGCTTTTCAAATTTTATTTAATATATTTTGATACTTGATTGGGATACTTTTATTTTTAATTTGTTTTAGTGAGCTACCATTAACCAAACATACAATCCAGTAGTTCAATCATAGTAGGAAAGATTGTGCAACTATCACCACAGTCAACTTGGGAACATTTTCTTCCTCTTGATACCCACTGCAATTGTCTTTACGTTGTCCTTACTCTCCACTATTAGATTATTATTTCAGTTACTTTTCATAAATCTTGGCTTCCTTATACAGACAGACATATGAAAAAGGAAAAAGAATAGAGGTGGAGTGGAGGACATAGCCTCAATGATCATATAAAGCAGTGAAAGACCTTAATATAAGAAAAAGCAAATGATATTAAAACTTTAGGGCAAATTGAAGGTGGGTACAAAGAGATCTAATGGCAAGGTGTTACATTTCAGTCAAGTACTGTTTCTAAGAACCTTTTTACAGTATTCTTTGTCTGAAATTATGACTGTCAATATTCCTAGTCTATGGGCAATGAGGATTCACTAGGGATTCAGTCCATGTAGGGAATGTTTGGGGGACTTCTACCATCGTCCTTAGCCTACTGCAAATTGGTTGGTTGGAATTGAGGTGCCGGGTACTGTTCTCTTTTCTGGTTTGGATCTTATTGCTTGCTATCCTTGGATCAAACAATGCTGCTGTGCTGCTTCTGTGTGGACTTAATTGACTCTTCAATTAGATGGTTGTTTGTTTTCAGACAAGACTTTTAAGACCTTAGACACTATTTTTCCTGAAACCTGGGAACCATCTAATTTCTTCACCACATGTTTCTATGGTACCCATATATTCAGTGATAGGAGGGTGAGTACTAGGCAGAGCCATGGCTCAAGAACTAATTGTTCTTATATTAGGCTATGATCAAGCAAGAACTCAGTTTATTCATATCATATTCATTTTGGAGACATTTTATCATTTTGCTGTATTACATCATAGAACATCCCCATGGGGCTTAAGGTAATTCTACTGATAGTAACATTGTTATAGTCAATGATAAAACACATATTTTTCTTTGCTTTTTTTTGGGGGGGGGCGTCACTGCCCTCTGGTGGTCGTGGGAGCTACCCAGCACTGCTCCTGAGAGCTGCCGCTGGATTTGAACCGCCAAGCCCAAAGGCCACAATCCCGCACTCAACCACTTACGCCACGGGGCCTCAGCCCCTGCATATTTTCTTTTAAAGTGTCATGACTACTTATAATTTAAAATTCTTGTTGTATTTGTCATTTGCTCTTAGAGTTTGCACAATTCCAGAATTTCAAAATAGGTGTTAAACTTTAAGGAGGTTTGTGCAAAAATTGTTTTTTTTAAAGTAGAAATAGAATCTTGCTCTTTTATGGAGGTGGAGGTGTTGCCACACATCACTTCCTAAATATTCATGAAAAGTTGATTAGATAGAATGATTAAAACTTCATTAATGTGATATAAAGTAAAAATATGATATAAAGGTTTTAATGTCATTCTTTGGTCTCCATTTGTGTTTAAATGACTCTGGAAACCTAGACTTTGTTGTGTAATGTGTGTCAAGCACATTCTCATATTTGAGAATCGTATTGGAAAGTTTAATTTTGTCATGGAACATACAGTGTGGACATTGTGGAACATGAATCGAAGTCTTCAGAGTATTGAATTGACATGTGACAGACGATTCATGTATCAAGTAGTTATTTGGTTAAGTTAACTTCAAGCCATTTCTCACAGCATTAGAAAGCAGAACATCAGCACAGGAATTTATCACTAGTTTAATGACAGTACTGAATCATAAATTCATCACTGGGACATGTAACAGTTTTAATTCCATAGTACAATTTTGGGGTTTTGTGAAGTTATAATGTGTTTGAAAATATTCCATTTGCCTCATTTTCCCCCCTTGATGCTGTCTTTTTCTTAGGGCATGTATATTAAATCAACATATGATGGCCTCCATGTAATTACTGGAACCACAGAAAATGTAAGTATCATAGCACTTGAAGTTTTGGTGTGTGTCTTTCCCTTTTATTGTTTAACAGCTTATAGATCTCTCATATTTGAGATTGACTTTTGAGTAGCATCAGCACATTAAGAAGTTCAACTACAAAAGACATTGAGTTAGTAAGTGCTGGTTTCCAGGGAATTTCATTCATTTTATTTGGTTTAGATTTAACTAGTTACTAAAGGTCAATCTGATGGTTTCTGTTCATGACCAGAGATTTGTCTTTGTAAAGTATTTTCAGGTTCATTGCAAGTTATTGTGACACCTAAAATAATCTACTTCCATCTGTCAAATGTTTTGGTTATTTTAAGAAACTTACTTCATGCCTTACAGGAACATTAGGTAGGGCAGGCTTTCTGAATCCTATAGAATTACACTTCACTGCTTGCAAAATAGGAGGGAGCCACCCAGTGGTTTCCACAGTGTGAACAGCCTCCTTTGGTGACTTGTAAATACAAATTGTCTGATCCCACTCAAACTTACTGAATCAGAAACTCTAGGGCCTCGCCTCTGTTTCTGAACAAGAGATTCTCATTTAGATGAGTGTTAGAACCACTGAAAAGCAGTGGGCCAGAAGTCCCCAGGCCGTGAAGACTGCCCTAGAACCAGCCCTACTTCCTCATGGCAGATCACTTACCCTCCCGTTGCATCAGTTTCCTCCGCTCTAAATGTGAAATAATATTACTTGCCCTACATACATTGCTATGGAAATCCAGTTAGTAAATGGGAATGACAAGGGTCCTCAAACTATGGCCCACGGGCCATATGCCACCCGCTGAAGACATTTATTGGGGCATGCCAGGTGTTTTTGCTGCTGCTGCTGTCCTTCTTAGCAGCCTACTCATCCTGGGCCCACAGTGAATTTGTTCATAGTCGTTTTTGTTTTTGTTCTTTCAAACTATAGTCCACTCCTCCAACAGTCTCCCCTGTTTAAAAAGTTTGAGGACCCTGGATTATGCTATAAAAAACTTATGCAAATGTGAAATGATCAGTATACTTGGTTTGAGTAGAATAAATGAGCATTTCTGCACCTGGTTGTTCCAGACTACCATTCTACTGTTTTAATAGCAGATCTTAATAAATTATTGAGATTCTGACAAATTATATGTTTGTGCAGTATTCTTTAAAAGAAGAATAAAATGAAATTAGTTTAATCTGTAGTTATTATTGATCTTGACAACTTATCAAAATTTTCTTTTTAAAATTAATATTCTATTCATCTAAATTACATAGTATTTTAAATCCTTTATTGATTTTCCCCACCTTCATCTCTTAGTTTTGTGTTAAGGTAAAGCATACACATCAATTGAATTCCTATAGTGACATCATAATTTGGTATTACATATGACTCATATAGGAATCGAGAATGTCAATTAAATATATATTGTGAACTGTTTAAAAATGTTTGATACAGTACACTGAAACAATATGCTTGCCAGTGATTATTTTCATCTATTTGTATTTTCATTTCATTATTTATTTAACAAACCTCTTTGAATGTTGGCCATGCTCCAAGCAGAGGCCCAGGTGGCAGAATTTTTTTAATGCTACCATTGCTGCCCTAAAGCAAGTCTGAATTTATCTGTGTAAACAGGTAATGAAATTGTATGACCAAAGGAAATAATAGTAAATGCTACCAAGGGAAATCAGAAAGAATCTGGAAAAAAATGATAAATCGAACTACATCTTAAACACTTGATAAGAATAGATGTCTATTGTGTGGGATATGTGAAAAAATCATTGTATATTATATGCCTTGCTCATGTAAATCATTTGGTAATATTTGGTTTTTCTTGACATCTTTTATTGATTTTGGCATGCTTAGTTTTTTATAAGAGATATGTTGAGTCCTAGTAAACCTGCTCCTTAAAGTGATCCAGTTATTTTGCTCTCCTGCTTCTTATTTTTCTCATATGCAAAATGAGAAATTTAGAGACAATGATCTGTAGGCACTTTCTTCACACCAAAAGTCTACAATGTATACGACTTGTTTTTATTTTAACTTATCTGTAACAAATGCCCTTTTCTATCAAACCAGGACTGTTTGCATGATTTTTTTTAATATAGAATCCTTAAAAATGATCAGTTGTGAATCAGATGGCATAGGGACAAACTCCATATTGCTAACTATCTTTTCAGGATTGTTACATGGTATTTATCTCTTTTACTAATAAAGGACTGTGGAGTAAATACATTTTTTTTGTTATCCTTAGGGTTTGATTCGCATGCTAGCTGAATCTAGCTCCTTAATACCATACTTCTATAATGACTTCACAGACTGTAACTTTTGGAGGTTTCTTATCTTGAATTCTTGTTTATACCAGATCCTTTTATTATTAAGATTTTTAAAATTTCATTGTAAATAGATAAGGATATTTATATCAGATGATCATTTTTGCATTCAATAACTTGCACAACTCATCAAACCTATATTTATTGTGTTAAAGTTAAGGTTTTTTAAGATTTCTATATTGAAAATTCAAATAAATGAAAAATAAATGAACCAGAAATTACTTTTTTATTGTTTGTTTTATAAATCTCTTGTGAGAATAAAGAACAAAATGATAGATTTATTGAATCCTATAGAAGCGTTAGCTTTTTAATTTTGATATATTGCATGTGGTTTGTTTGCTGATGTTCATACTATATGAAACATAGAAATGGCATCATTGTATAATTAGATGTTTAGAAATAGAAAAAGTTAGCAGCTTAATTATTAGTCTTCAACATATTTATGCTGATGATGTGAGCAAATAAAGTTATGCAAATTATGTATACTAAGCAGAAAGGATCAAAATATATAAAAGATAATCTTTAAAAATGTATGTTGAGGCAGTTCTCCAGTAGAACCTAGCAGGGTTGTCTGTATAACGTTTACAAATGTTTAGATTATCATTAAGTTAGTATTATCATTTATTTCCTGTCATAATACAAATAGCATATTAAATACTGGTAAAAATTTCTATTAGTTTAATTCCTTGAAGAAGATAATTAAAAACTAGATCTAGTTTAAAGAGATTAACTTATTGTAGTATTGCCAGAGAGAGAAAATGACTCATAAAATTACGTCCTTTATTATTTCTTTTATATTAAATTCAGTCACCTGCAGATCGCTGTAAGAAAATCCATGCTGGCGATGAAGTGATTCAAGTTAATCATCAGACTGTGGTATGTATAATTACCTTAAGAGTCAGTGGGAAGAACTACATTAAAGATTTGCTAATGTTTTACAAAATACTAATGAAATGAAGCAATCTATGTGTAAAATAACTGAAGAAATCACTGAAAAGCTATCCCTGATTTTTGATGCAACGTAATCATGGTGGTTTCAGTCAAGCATACATTTCTATGTGGACAGGTGTAGGATAGCATCAAATGCACTGGGATAGTAATTTTGGATTAAAATTAAGGTGGTGATGCATATAAATTTGATATTTTCTTGATATAACTGTCATAAGTTTAATTTTTAAAAGTTTGATTGCGGGGCTGAGCCCCGATGGCACAGTGGTTGTGCGTGGGACTGCGGCCCACGGGGTTGGAGGTTCAAATCCAGCAGCAAAGTTGGGCCTCCTACTCCCACCACCAGAGGGCAGTGATGCCCCCAAAACAAAATAAAAACAACCAAAAAAAGTTTGATTGCCTAGGAAATATGCTTTGTAACCATTTACATTTATTTATTTACTTTTAGCATTGATTTGTTACATAATACATCTGCCTGTGTTTTTTATTTTTTCTTTAACTATAGATTTCTTTGAAATTTTGCAACTTTATTAGCTGAATTGTCTTCATTTCTTAGAAGAGCTCTTGACTACAGTTTTAGTTTAAAAACTATTGCATTAACTAAATAAATTAATAAAAATTTCTCCTGAGGAGTTCTGGTGGTCCATTGACTAAAGTTGCCCTGCTAACCACAAGGTCAGCAGTTCAAACCCACCAGCATCTCTGTAGGAAAAAGGTGTGGCAATCTACTTTGCTGAGCATTATAGGGTGGAAACCCCAAAGAGGCAGTTCTACTCTAGCCTGTGTGGTCACTCTGAGTCACAGTCAATTTGAGGACAGTGAGAAGATGATGAACATAATGACTTTCTTTATATAGCTAAGAATGACAATGGCATTCTGTGATTCTTGCAAATTTTCAGGGACTATTGATCCAACAATTACAAAATGAATGTTACGTGATTTTCAATTCTTACTATTTTCTTTTTTTTTTTTTGGGGGGGGGGCACCATTGACCACTGGTGGTGATGGGAGTTACCCAGTGCTGCTCCTGAGAGCTGCCACTAGATTTGAACCGCCAAGCCCATGGGCCGCAGTTCCGCACTCAACCACTTGCGCCACGAGGGCTCAGCCCAAATTCTTACTATTTTCTATGCCTCAGTTGATTCACTTGGTTCCACTTTTTTTTCTGCCACAATAATGTGTACTGTTTTTAAAATAAGATTATTAATATAATAATCCTTTGGAATTTTTGGATAAATATTTTACTTGTAGCTCACTAACATTCCAGAGTACCGAATTTTCATCCATTGCAACCCATGAACTAAATTTGCCTTTTTATGTCCTTGTGATAAAAGAAACTTAGAAAAAAAGCTCTATTTTGTAGATGAAGAAGACATGGGTTAAAAGACTGATCTTCCTCAATGATTCTGATCTCAAGCAAAGGACTCATTTTAATTTTGCCTTCGAATACACTGAGAAGTTTATGATAATTTTTGCAAAGGCTTCCAAACCCTGATAATTACATTCTGCTTGTTCAATAAGTTCATTATCTAAATGAAAGCTTAACGTTTGTGGGAGTAAGTCACGAGATAATAAAGAATATTGGTTAGAGACAAAGCTTCTCCTTACTATGAACATTTTGACGATTAGAAAGGTCACATTACTTGAACGTATGCAAAGTGGCTGTCCTCACTGAAGTTTCTTTTCCCCTAGGATGAGTGTTTGGGCTATGAGCAAAAGCAGTTGCTTCAGTGTCTTAGCAGCTTCTCCCTCTTCTAATGTTCATGCTGCCTCCATTTCTGAAATGTGACCTTAACAAATATGACATCTGGTGGATAGTTCTTGCATGAGTTTCCACTTAATTGATTCTGGGGGTAGAAAATTTCTAAGGGGAAAACAAGAACAAAATATTTAAAAAAATCCTTAAGGGGAATAGTCTGTAGAACAAAGATTCTGATGACCATCAAATGACTGTGATTTTTCCCTAAGCTTAGAAGTAAGCTAATGACATCTGTATGGATTGGTGACATTTAAGTATAACAGTGTGTATGTATATTTTTCTATCGTAGGAATAGTATAAAATAATGACAGCTTTATAGAATGATGGCTGAGGAAAGTGGGTTCTGGGTTTTACTTGAAAATTGACTTAGAGTTCTACAGTGAGTTGTGGTAACTAGTTGAGCTCCAGTTCACTTGTTTCATAATGATAATGACAAGAAGCAACACTTACTGAGTTCTTGCACTGTGCCAAGCACTACACATTTTATTTCATTCATACATTATAATAATCCTAAAAGTCAATATATGTGGAAATTGAGGGTCATAATGATTATTTGATTTACCCACAACTTGTAGCAGTCTGAATCTAAACCCTTATCCTTACTTCAATTTTATTCCATTGCTTTCCCAAACTGAAATTGTGAAATGATCAAACAAAAGGGAGAAGTATCCTAATAAGCATGCATACACATCTCAAGGGTTAGTGAGCAACTAGGGAACCTCAAGGTAAGAGAGAAGAAGTGAGAAGTAATGTTAGAAATAAATTTGAAATGTAAGTTTTACTCCTACTTCTATTCTTTCCCCTCAGATAGGCTAGATGTGTTATACACCTCTCATAATGTGGGGCACACATTAGGGCTTCAAAGAAAAAGAACTTTCCCACTGTCCTTCCCTCCCTTTACATATTAGAACACTGGGTCAGCCGGAATCCACATCTCGATGAGCAGCCCATAGTTCCCACACATTGATTTTCACTTGTGCTAGAGGCATTCTCACATTCTAGAGAAATATGGTGAATTCTAGGAAAGTAGCTTTGCTTAATAATGCTGTCTATAACTAGATTTTCTCTTTTGTGTTCAATCAAGTGGAATACTTGTGGGAGTCCAGGGGAAGCTGTTTCGTTGAATGCAACTTACTTTGTGTTTCTAGTTGTTGCCTGTTTTGTGGTCTTTACAACGCTTCCAGATTTTTACTAAACAATATACAGAGGTGACGAAATGCAAATTATCTGGAGTTTGTTTCTGGGAAAGGATTTCTAGGTAGATATATTAGAGGAAAGAAGTGTAAATTATTTGTCATGTGCAATGA
Organism: Nesogale talazaci; assembly: GCA_004026705.1. NCBI lineage: Eukaryota > Metazoa > Chordata > Mammalia > Afrosoricida > Tenrecidae > Nesogale > Nesogale talazaci. The sequence goes on along the minus strand of PVJH01000023.1, from coordinate 162,889 downwards.
CCCTTCCTATTGTTGTTTTTATTACCATGGGCCTTATGGGTTGGTCATGATGTAATAATATGGTGCATTGAAGTATGGCCTAGTTAAACTTAAAATGTGTATTTAGTATTAGTTCCCTAAACTATTGAAACATCAATTTAGTGTCAATACTGAGAAAAGCAATGTTAAAATCTTATTAATTTAGATGATCTTAGGCCAGTTTGCATTTTTCTGTCATTGTAAAATCTCCTACTGCTTAAGTATGCTCAAATATGCCTTTTACAGGTAATTATGTACAACATAAAAGCTTACCACTTTTCTTACTTTAGGATACATATAAAAGTTACTTGAAAGTTTCCAAACCTGAACAAAATTGAATGAATTGCAGATTAAACCATTATTAGTTTTTGAAATGACTATGTGGTATATCTTCAAGGTGTCCAGTTAGATGCGTGTGTTTCTAGTTTGCTTTTCTAAACGTATTTTTTAATTTGAAACGAAACTGTAAGTTTTATGTCCATTTTCATGTTGCTATGGTTTTAAGTTATACATGGTCTTTAACTTATCTACCCAACCTACTTCTGTGGCTGAGAAACCGTGACTGCCAGGTAGGAAGAAGGAAAAATCATGACCATCCAAGCAAAGCAAATTGAGTCCTATTGCATGTCTTCCCCACCACTGAAGATCCACCTCCTCACAGGCTTCTGGACTCTCCCAAGATTTTTTCCACTTCATCTGCCACTACACTCCTCTCTCGGGGAGATACCTCTGCATAGCTTGAATCAACAACTCTTCTTTCATGATGCACTTTTTCTTTTTTTTCTTTTTTTTTAACCTGACATGACTATTTATAGTAATTAAAACCATTTGGGCATATTCCTAATGAATCTTTTCATTTTCATGTTAATATATTGCCTTGGGTGGGTACATGTTCTAAAGATTCCATCCATACTGAAACCTGTTACTTTCTCCTTAGAATTGTCAATTGAAGAGAATGGCACACATGATGGTTGAACTCAGCATTATGAAATCTGTCTGTCCATTAATTTTGTACAAATATAAAACAAATTGGCTATTGTTTTTGAGAGGTCTTTTGAAACCTGGTGACTACACTGGGACAGGAGATGAATGAATCAAAATGGCTAGAAAGGCTTTTGAAAGAGAAAAAAAAAATCAACCAAATTTGGATAGTTGAAAAAGATAGAAGGTGACCAGTGGTCAGTACGATGATCACTGATTAGCAAGAGAAAATGAGTACTGTCCTAGGAATGGTTATTGCTTCCCCCAAAGTTGCACATTACTGCACAAGAGTAGCAGGTGAGAACAGTGTGAATGAGGTGAAACAAAGGCACAGCAAAACTATTCAGTCATCTGAAAACTTTTACAAATGTGTCTCCCTCGTTTTTATTCACACTGTAGCCTCTCCCATTTTTGCTCAAATCTCACCCTCTTATTTCCTCACCTTCAGTACAGGAGAGGATTTGGTGCCACTTATTCCCAGGACTTAGCTGGGAATTTCAGCTTAGGCGTTTCAGTACCTCCCTGAGTGAAATCAATACCATTCTATGGTCTAAAAGCAGAAGTCCTTTCCTTTGCACTTACTATAAATTGTCTTTTTTCAGGTTTTCTTCTAATTGTATTTACTTCACCTTTCACATTCTCATCTTTGCTCACATGACTATTTTCCCTTCATTTTTGGCTTGTTCTCTTTTATTATGGTTAATGTTTCTTTCTGTTATATATTCTAAAAGGAGAACATCTTTCTCTAAGAAATTTTCTTGTACCTCAAAATATGAAAAAAGAAATCGACTGAGAGTCTATCTGGTACATTCCATTCCTGTAAAAATGAAAGATTAGCTGGATTAAATATGTTAATGTAGTGTTTAAAATATTACTTGATAAACTTTTAATACTTTAAAATAACTATGCTAGCAGTTTAAGAAATTCTAAGAGAGGGAATTGTTCTTTTTTGGAAAGGGGAAGGAACATGTAAGAGACTTTTATCACAAATTAAAAGAAGCTGAATTCTAGATTTCAGTTATTCATAATATTTCAGATTCTGCTGTACAGTCATGTATTTTTTACAATGGATTATTTTAAACTTCATAAGAATGTGGAAAAACTGGTTTTGTACTGCTACATATTAAAATAAATTGCTTTTTGAATAGAGAAACCAATTTATTATTTTACTATCCAACAGATTGCATTTTTCTCTTGTAACATTAAAATTTATTAAGACTTTATATAAAGGCAATCAATTGCATGATGCCTTAGCATTGTTAACTTCCTGTCAACAAATCTACTTTCTTTGCAAATCTCTGCAGCTTGATTTACTTCTTTATGTTTGGTACTAATTTACTAGGCTCATCTTGAAGTATGTAATTACTATTTAAAATTGTACTCTAATTTTATTTTAGTGTGATTTTCAGTGTCAGCATACAGTTGATATGATATATTTATTTTATATTGAAAAATTTTATGAGTACTTACTTTATATGCATTTAAAATGTATCTAATGATTAAAATTCATAATTACTACTTATTAAATGTGCAGCTCATTTTGAAAATCAGTATCAATAATCCCTATCAAAAAAGAAAGCATATCAGTCACAGTTACCTAGCACACTTCCTATAATTTGTACGGATGTGCAATTAGTGGATAACATTTAACTGCCTGAAGAGAGTAAAGAAAATATTACATCAACATGAAATACATTAGAGAAACATAAAGGAAAAAATTCAAGAAATAGAGACACTTATTTTTAATTCATTTTTAGATTACATAGCCCTAAGATTCAAATACAGGGTTCAATCTAGGAACATGGTGGCTGCAATTTTAAGCGAACATAGCCACTTGTTAATTTTACATATACTCTCACATCATCCCCTCTATATCCTGTCACCTTAATAGTGACCAATAAAGCATTAATTTTAATTGAGAAAATTGGCATATACAGTTTATTGTGACTCTATTTAGTGCCAACATTTAGTTTTCATTTTTTTCTGCACTGCTATAATTCTGGTAAAATGATTAGTATTTTATTATTACAAAATTTTAAAACTATTCAATTATCAAGACATGAGGTGGCCTTGAAAAGATTGTAGGAAACTTTCGTTGAGTTTTTAATTCTATTTTTTCATGAACTTTTTGAAACCTCTTCATATACATGCATAAATAGTAGGTCAGTAGACTGATTTTGTATTTTGATAAATCTAGATACTTTTGCAGTGTTTGCTAGGATAGTCATATATGCATATGTCCATGTGAAATGGCTATTAGTAAATGGCATTTAAAATTATTAATAGTGATGTAAAATTTTATACTTGTCAGTTTAGAGCACAAGGTTTTGGTTTGCTCCCCCTCCCCAATTTAGGTTCCCAAGACTTTAAGAGGTTCTCCGACTTTAAGAGGGACTTTATATATGTAGATAAACATTCTTTATTTCATCCCTTATTTGGGTGGTTATGAGCCTCTTTTATTAAATGCACTTATTTCCACTGTCTTTACCAACAGAACAAAAATGAAATATAGGGACAGTTGAATTTAAATAATTTCCAAATATAGGTAAAACTAAAATTGTTTTTATAATTTGACCTATGTAAATATCTTTTTAAAATTTATAGTTATAAATCTGTATTTGGGGTTTTCAAATAAATGTCACTGCTTTTAGTGGAATGAGGTTCTGTGATATGATAAAAAATTGACACACATATTTGCCTTTCACTAGGCTGTAACGGTCTTTCTCTTCCATCGCAAGTTTTGGGGAAGTTTGGGGGAAGTCAAAAAACAGCATGAGTTTTGAGGAACTGAAAATAATTAGCTTTGATTTTATTTTTACACAACATATATGGACATAATTATACAGACCCCAAATTAACCAGTGACCTTCAGAGACCCCAACATGTACCACATACTAAAGTGAAGCAGAGAAAGAAGAGGACTTTATGTTCAAGATGCTAAACTGGACACTTTTAAAAACCACCTTGCTGCAGAAACAGAGATACTGGCGAAACAAAAGTTACAGTTTGTATAAACGATAGTTGCCAACAGATAGTAGTAGTAGCTGCATATGGAAAGTTACCACCTTTGGTAAAAAATGCATGCGTAGTTCAGAGAACTTGGAGGAAAAATGATGATTGAAATTTGTTCCTTCCATAAACTTCCTCATGAGCCAATCAAGGGATTCTGTTTGAGCTCTCACTTTTCTTTTAACAAGTGCTGATAGACAGGAAGAGGGGGAACTTCTTGTATTGCCCCAGTTGACTCGCGCAGACTCCCTGTCTATGTCATTGAAAAATTACGTTCTTTTTTAGTGCTTTCTTTTTATATGTATCTTATATGACATACACATATGAATTATATAGGACCGTGAAGTCCGTGTTAAAGTCGTATTTAAACAGATACATGCAAATTAAAATTTCGAGCAACTCAACTAATCAAAGTTTCACAATAAAATGAAGATGCACACACGGGACAAAATACCTTGATGATTCTTACTCACTGGATAATCCTTTCAAGCTTAAGGAGGATGTGAGATGATTGAATGTGGAGTTGTGTTCCCCATTAGAATAAAATACTCAATTTCCATATCCTTTCTTTTCAAATGCTTGTTTGTTTCGTGTTCTCCCAAGACTATGCATTTTCTCGTGCTTGTAAAAATATCAATACTAAGATTTAGTTTAGGTATATAACCTTTTGAAAATTTCAAAATTTGTCAGAGCTGAGTCACCTATTCAAGTGATTTTATACTTGGATTTAAAATACCTTCTCTATATAATTCCTTAATAGAATGTACACTTTAGTTCATATTTAAAATTTTATATAATTATTTGGGGAATTAATTATTAGGGAAGATCAAATATACTAGAGATTAATATCATGCATATTTTCATTAGGAGTTAGAGAAAAATATTCGGAGAAGATGAAGATTATAGATTGGTACTCAAGATTTAGTATTTCTAGGTTCTTTAAAGATATTGTGTATCCAAATTATTTTTTAAAATGTTTACATTGGATATTCATAGCTCTTAGTTTGCTAAAGAAATACATAACTATTGGTATAAAATTGAATTTATTAGGTACTTTAACTTTTTATAATGTAAATATGACTTCAGGACCAAAGAATCTAGGAAACACTGAAGTACCAGTAAGCCACCACATGATGAGTTCTGTATCAAATTAAGGCCCTTCAGTGCTTTTCAAAGAGAAGGATAAATTTGAGTATAAGTGATCCATATCAGACAGCATTTCAAGTCTCTTTGAAATTTCATCTTTGAAGAGGCATCATTCATACATTTCAACCGGAGAGAGAGAGACTATGTATACACAGGAGCATGTCTAAGTGCTGGTGATGAATTGGTTTCCTTGCCTTGTGAATGGTAATTTGAAATATTCCACGAAATGTCCTACCTTCCTACCTGTGGTATAGAGATGCTCTTTAAGAACTAACTCCAAAATAGAGCTGTGAATTAGGTAAAGGAGATCTATGTTAATACATTTAATTCCTTTCCTTGTAACTTTGGACACTTGGACGGTTGAGTAGAGTGAATGTCTTTTCATGTATTGGGCAAAGAATTCAGTTCTTGTTTGGAAAACAGGCCAGCACATTTCATAAAAAGGTCAGAGACAGACTTTGTTCCTTTAAACACTAAGAAGAAAGGAAATCTCTCTTCAGCACTAAGGTGAAGGAAGACCTTTTGTGTGCTTAATACAGACTACCAATTAGTCCACACCTGCCAACTTATGTTGCACTTTACCCAAGACACCCACTGTCTTCTTTAACTTGATCAAGAGAATCCCAACTTGTTCCTTTACCCCAACACATGAACACACACACACACACACACACACACACACAACTTCTGGCTTAAAATGGCTTGAATACCTTAATACCTTAATGAATTTCTGGGGGAATTATAATCATGTTTATGTTATATGTAAAGTGTTTTATCTAAATCAGATGATTACACATAGATGAATATACAATATAACTTGCCATTCCTTGGAGATATTGATACCTTGTACTATAAAGAAGATAATAGTAAAAATTCAGCATATAAGTAAACACCTGCATAATTTATCAGACATTGTGTAAAATGCATGCTGTAATTTTTAAAAGATTTGCTCCAGCCCTTAATGTGGTGGAATATCTTATTAAAATATTGAGAAATGCAAAGATGGACATTATGTTCTCCTAGAAGGGCGATACTTTCTTAACCATGTTCATGTAATGCAAATGATAAAGTAGAATCTTTGTGACAAATTGAATCTATACCCAGTATCATATTCTTTGTCATCACCACATCACTATAATTTTAAATCTACAGTATCCAAGTTATAAATACTAATAGTTTTTCAAAGTTCATTTATAAAGGGAAAGTCTATTTGGTAACACTGAGTAAAGAATAACTACTATAGTTTTACAAGCAGGCGTATTATATTGAGAGAAAAAATTATTACTACATCTGGATTTTACTTACAAAACCAAATCTTTCTTTGATGTTTAAAGGTGCTTTGTTGTCTCTCAAACATGCCAGTTATTAACAAATAGTATTTAAATACAATTTATATATATATATATATATATATATTCATTACTGAACTTTTCAAATCACCCATTGTACAAAGCCTTTTCTAATCATCTGACTGGTGTGTTTATTCTGCCTCATTCCTCCTCCTCTTGTTCTGTTTTCCACCCGTACTGAGCTGCTGAAAATTGCTCAAACAAGTGATATTTTATCTCACAGTTTTCTTCACCTCACTAATATCCACACTGCCTTCACTTGTTCAATTCATAAAGAATTCAGCGGAGAGTGACTAGGTACACTGTTCTCGAACTCTCAAGAATGGGTTACTGGTAGGTGACATTTGGGGGTGCCATTATATCATGTGTTATCTTATTGAGGTGCTTTTCACCTGCCGTTCTCTCCCTCTGCTCACTCTGCTCTTTAATGAGGCACAATCTGTGCCTCATAATTTGCCATTGTGTCTATACATGGAGGACTCAATAAGCACTTAGTGTTATGTTTACAATCTTGTCATGTTGAGCACCTAATTTATTCTCAGCATGGAGAAGTCACCACATTTAAGGAGCTCTTTAGTACAGAGGTTCTCAAAGTGGGGTATGAGCATCACTTAAGAAATTGTTGAAAACAGCAATTTCTTGGTCACCACACCATACCTACTATGTAAGAAACTTTGAGTGAGACGCAGCTGTCTGTGCGTTAGTCCGTTTTCAGTGCGTCAAGTGATTCTGATGCATGCTCCAGTTTGAGAACCATTGCTTTGAAAGACTTGGAGACAAAGATTAAGAAAGGACCAAGATGAGGAATTGGTTATTTAGGTGGACCTTTGGAGAGCTATTCAGAGGTTTTAAAACGAAGAACACTTTTACATGATAGTGAAGCAGAAAGAGTATTTGTACTCTCCCAAGTCTAGGGATCAGATATTAAAGCCAGGACTAAGGCAGTGCTAAGATGTGCTTGTTACCAGAATCTTTTCTTTATGACACAAGCATGCATTTAAAATGATGGGACAAGAGCATAGGTGAGCTCAAAGTACAAACGAGAATGTTGAAGGGAGAACCTTCGTGTCTGGTGAATGAGGGAACTGGGGAATTGAGTTCGATTTCTGAACGGTTCCATTCACTTGGACACGCAATGTGACAACCAGAGGAAGATGCTTGGATGTGACTTCTGGTATTGCTCCTTATGATCTCTTTGTGCTTTAGTTGCTTCTCAATTAAGAAAAATTTCAAAGCTTAGTTCATGGGCTTTCAAAATAATGGCAATATAACTGAAAAGAATGTAATAAAAATATCAAAACGAGCATGGCAAATGATAGGTGTCTAGTAATTCAGCAGATGTTAGTGTGCTTGAACTGAAGTGAATAATTGGAGACTTGAGTTCATGATAGAATATATGGGTGACTAGAGAGATTTGGGAATCATGAAGAAAGTGGTTAGCACATAAAATATTAGATATATGTCTGATATTTACCCTGGAGTGACCACCTACGTTTAGTGGATATCAGGAGGAAGGAGGGATGAAAGACAAGTGGAGATACTTGTTCTTTTGTTCAAGCTGTTCTATGGTCATCATTTCTTCTCATTTTTTACCCACTCTATTGGTTGCCATCGAAATGCATTCTGACTTTGGAATTCATCTCATTAGTCAACCTATAGAAAAATAGTTTTGTATCTCATTTCATGTTCAAGAGTTTCACAAAGTAGCAAATTCCTTCTTTGGATGTCTTGGATTACTAGAGAATTTTTCTTCATCTTTCTCCATACTCCTTTATCCTGAAATTTTACACCTTATTTCATTTTACCCTATATTAATGGTTCAAAACATATGAAACCTGACATTTTTATCATTGCTATAACATGCTTTCTATTTCAATCCTTTCATACTTAATTTTCTAAACCAATGAGACTTAACTCAGAAAATGAAAAACATTTTGAAAAATGATTCCCATATACTGAAATCTCTTTTTCCATGAATGTACTATTATATCGAGTTTATAAACTAAGCTCCCAAATTTGTCGAAGTTGTAACATAAACTTGCCTCATTTTATCACACCATCCCACACAACAGCTGGAGGTTTAGAATGATCGCTCAATGCAGGTGTCTTGAAAAAACGTTCAGTCAGAACTGTAGCTTCTGAGGAGATCTGCTGGGTCAGTGAGATCCAAAGCTGAGAGGCGAGCTTAGAAGTTTATGAGGACTGACGCTTTTATTTGGGGATCCAGAGAGTGATTTTGATAGATATTCTTGAAAGACATGGGATGACCAGAAGAGCTTATTAGGATGAAGTTTTAAGGAAATGAAAACTAAGCTAATAAGAAAAAGTCCAGTAAAATTTGCCCCAAGGAATTTTTGTTCCCTTATGACAATATATCTAATCATTTAAAATTGTCCAGGGTGGAAATGGGCTTGATATAATTGATGTATGGATGGTTATAAGAGCTGTTAGAGCTACCAAGAAAATGATTTACTAAAATAAAGTTATCGAGGGCGATCCTAAGAGAATTTTACTGGGAATCTTAACTCCATCCACCCTCCGGCCCTGATCTTGCCCCTTCAGACTTCTTTTTGTTCCAGAAACTCAAAGAAAATTGAAAAGGAGCACAATGTTTAGTATCTTTGTGGTATCAAAGTTGCCTTTTTATGTGGAAATCGAAGAGCACAGAACTTTTCGAGCAAGAGTTAGTGAGAAGGAAGCAGCATCTTCATAAACTGTGGGCATAGCTGGAGGACATGCTAGGAAACAATAACTTCATATTTTGATAGACTTAGTTCATAAAGGTTCTAGAAATACTATTGTTTTACTTTACCATATACATATAGAAACGGTAGAAAATTAATGAAGAAATGAGTCAAGTTTGATGCTTTGGTTGAAATTCTCTATCCAGAACAAACGGTACTGGATAGGTAATTCTTAAAATATGTGAGTGCTTGGCTGCAGTATTGTTATTCATGAACTAGGTTCTATTTGACCTGCACATTTTTGTAGTGGTTTATAAAAGCAATTATTCCTTATTGCTAAAAATTCAGCAAATAAAATCATAAAACAGAAAATCTATATCACAATCTCTGTGCCTCTCTAATATGACCACTCTATAATTGTATATCTTCCTGTGACTTTATATACATTTTTACAAAAATAGTATTGTACATTTACCATCTTCCAACTTACTGCCATACAACAATGTTCTCTCTTACTAATGGAAATTCTAAAAATAATTTAATTTAGGTAAGTTCAGACAATTGTGTAACATATATGTTATATATTTGTCTTTGTGCTTTTTTATCCAAATTATTTCCTATGTTACTGAAGTAGGTTGGGGGAGTCAAAGACATAGACTTTTATGCTTCTTGGTGTATATTTGTTTGCTTCTTATGAAAACATCGCTAATGTTAAGTCAATGATAGTGGGAAGCCTAATTAAAAAGTACTAAAGTTATGTAACCACTCTTTCTGTTATTAACTAATAATCAGCTGTAAAATTCAAATCTAACCAAATTAACTTTCTCATTAAAAAACAATTCTTTCTGATGGAAAAACAATTCTTAATTTTAATTGTTTGCTAAAAAAAGCATATAGAAAGTATGAATGGAGATGAGTCAAATTACACTGAGCATTCCACTGTAAAACACCATTTAATCTCAAAATTCTTCAACTATTCATAAAGAACGTATCATAGACTAAAATGAACAAAATTAATGCATAGAACTTTATGTATAACCCATTATTGAGAATAAATAGGCTGGAGGAAAGGTATGTCCATCATATTGACTGCTTTATATACAGGATGGGTCATGTAATTATTAATAGTTTTTCATAAATTCTTTATATAACCAACATGTTTTCTCCTTACAAACCTATAACATTTTTTTCTAGCATTTTGGTTTAAGCTCACTTTTCTTTGTCTCTTTGCTGGTAGAACGGCTATAGGGACATTATTTAGCTATCAGAGGAATAGGAATGAGAGTAATAGGCCTTTGGGCTCATAATAATTTCTACTTATATATAGTAGGACACATTTGACCAGTTCCATACTGTAGTTGATCAACATTAACATGTGTGTTTTCTAAATTGGCAGGATTTTCATTCTGTAGATATCACAATGATTTTTCTGGTTTGTAACTGAGGCTCTTGAAATTTCAAATATTTACAGTATCTCACTTCTTTCTTGTCCTCTTTTTCTTCACCATTACTCAAGTCAGCAGTAGTTAAGGTTATACTTTCAAATAATGCCCATTAAATACACTAGGGTCTTTCCCTGTTCTTCACTGGATGTTTTCCAGATTACCTCCTCCTCATGGCCTCTAGAGATCTGTGCTCCTTGGGGGAAGTGCTCATTCTCTCCAGTCAAGCAGTATCTTCTGGACAAATGTGAATATCTTGACACAAGACACACTGACTCAGATTCATAAGAAGAAACTAGAACAGTGTTCATGTAATTTACTAAATCCTGCTTAAAATCAGGATATATTTTGAACCAGTATATTTATGTAACACATCCTAGAATGTTATAATTCATTCAAATTAGAAAACAAGATTTTAACCTCATACATAATTTGTTTTATAAAAACAAATTTTGGAATAATAAATTTCATGTGTTTTTAAAATAGCTATAAGATTTCTGTTACCTGATACTGCATCATTACTCCATTAAAAAAACTAACACCACTTACTCTGTGTTCAGAATTTTAAAATAATAATGAGGTATTCTAACATGACTAACATCTGAGCCAGGTGTCAGAACATTTACCAAGTACTTCGGTTTAATTGTACAACATGTTTTGAGATGATAGTCAAATAAAATAGCTTCATTAAGTTTAGCACATAATATTCTAAGTTTATAGTGTTATTTGGAATACATTCCCAGTAGCTGCTATATTGAAGAAGCATTACCTTGTCATTTTTATTCTATTTTTATAGCATGGTAAAAGGTTTATTTTATTGAAGCTTCCATACATCAGAATGTTGCCTGGGTGTGTCAGCACCAGATATTGCTAATCTGATGCCAGCTGATTTAAGGGCATGGGTGCCACATATAGCTCAAAGATGGTGATGAGAAAGCATGTGGTGTGGTTTTTTTAAGCTCAGGGCATTGCCAAGTTCTTGTTTTCAGGCACATGGGTTTTAAATTTTTTACTTGTGAACAGAGCTTGGATCTAGACCTCACAGCTGAGCAGCATTAACGGTGACATAATTTCTTTGCACTCTAAATTCCTCCCTTGGCAGGATATTGTTCTAGCCTCTGCTTTGACGTGGTAAATGTCCACTATGTTGTCTCATTTTGATATGGACTTTTATGCAATAACATGCTTAATTAAGTCAGTGATAAAAATTTCTTTCTTGAGTATAAATCTCCTGAAAATTGATAGGATGGTACACCAATTATGTGATTTAAAAAAAAACTAATCTTATTAAAGGGGGAGAACATTAAATCTTGAATACTGTACCTCAATTTTATTGTAATGATTTTGCTGGTTACCAGGTGGGGTGGCAGTTGAAAAATTTGGTGAATGCACTACGAGAGGACCCGAGTGGTGTTATCTTAACTTTGAAAAAGCGACCTCAGAGCATGCTTACCTCAGCACCAGCTTTACTGAAAAATATGAGATGGAAGCCCCTTGCTCTGCAGGTAATGAAGCTTAATCATAAGTCATACACCATCATTTTAGCCATAGATTATCTCAGTAATGCTTCTTTATTGTGCCTCATCTAAGCAGCATATGGATTAATCTTGTATGCTTTTGGAAATTTGTTTGTAAAATGATCTCTTCACAGCTTATCCTAATAGGCTTAATTGTGCTGAAATCTGAGAGTTACTATCATTAAACCCCAATGATTAAAAAAATCCTGCCTTACATTTGAAGCCTCATTCCAAAGAACCACAAGTGATTTCATTGCCAAGCTAGGGATAGAAATGAAAACAAAAAGTTTCATTTTGTGATAGAATCTTCTTTGGTATAAATTGTATTTGCATATACTTCTGGAAGAAACTAGGTAATAGCTTATAAAGTTATTTTAAATTAGTTCATAAGCTAATGATTGATAAAAATAGGAAATAAAGTTTTAATTAATAATAAAACGTAACTAGAACATGCCTCCTGACCGATCATTTTTCTCTTTCCACCATTGAGAATGAGGGAAATTGTTGAATTCGAATTTCTGCTTTTTTTCAGCATAAGTCATCACTCTGAAGTATTACTCTGGGTATTGATTAAGTTGTATTAATGTAAAGCAGTGTTAGCTAGAAAACTTAAAGTATGATTGTGATTGATGAAATGCAAGGACATAGTCAATTTTCAGGATATAAACTTTAAACACTAAAGAATTTTTTTGCATCATAGATTTGCATTTTTAAAAAGAAGTGACTATCCTCTTGTCTTAATGAAGCATTGCCCACTGTTCAGATTAAAACGCAAAACAATATATTAAACTGTCATTTGCTGTCACTGCTGTGCAAATTTTAATAAATTTATATGAATATTTTATACCATTCATAGATTTTTTCCTAATAATTAAACTCTCCATTACATCTGAATGGCCTTCTTGATTGTTTTGATTTTTCATTGTTTAAAACTATACTTTCTCTTGGTTGCAGAGCTGACTTTATACATACACCACATAGCAACATATAAAATGCTCTAACACTCGGGCTGAGCCCCGGTGGCGTAGTGGTTGTGTGCAGGACTGCGGCCTACTGGGTGGGAGGTTCAAATCCAGCAGCAAGGCTGGGCCTCCTACACGCACCACCAGAGGGCAGTGATGCCCCAAAAACCCAAAAACAAAAAAGAAAAAAAAATGCTCTAACACTCGGTTCTTAAAATTTTAATGTGAATCCTTCTATTTTAAAAATGAGTTTATATGTAACTGTATCTTATGTCCAAATGCATTTGATTTGAAGTATATGTTTATTACCATATTTATATCATGATAATTAAAGCTTAAAAAAATCAATATTGAACTCATTCAGACATAAATCAGCAGACCAGATGCACACATTGCATCATTTTGTTTTCTCATTGCATTTATAAGTTGCTTTCTTCTTCCACTCTATTGTATCCTATTGACATGATGTCCCCAAAGGTCCATCTTCAAAGTCTGAATAATAGGGACTTTGTCAAAGAGTCCTCTTGGCCAGGCATTAGCTTTTTGGCTCTTTGTATGCGTATTTAAGCTTATATGACTCATCTCTGTTTTGGATAAATGCCATTGAGTTGATTTCAGCTAATAGTGCCCCCATCTGATAGAGTAGAACTGAGGGTTATCTTTGGCTCTCATATTTATAGGAGCAAACCGCAGGTCTTTTTCCCATGCAGACTCTGCATGAATTCAAACCAACACCAGCCTTTTATTTAGTAGTCGAGTATTTATCAGTTCCCACCACAGCTCTGTAACTTTTCTAGTCCCTGGTATTTTTAAGGATGCCAGTTTACTGTCGGCTCATGAATTAGTGGGGACTATCTCCAGAAAAGAACTGGGAAATTTGTCCTTCCTTGAGATCCATTTCCACAAATATAAATCAAAGTGGTAAATTAAGGAACAACAAAAGCTAGTTAAAAATCACTTTTACATGAAATGTTGACATTGAACGATCAACATTTTATTTTTTTGTAGACATCTGTTGGGTCTGTGTATATTTAAAGCTAGAAAGCTTAGCTTATTTTTTAATTGTTCCCAGCTCTATGATATACATCACGGTCTTATTCCTAGGTCTATTCCTGAACACCAAGAAAGGTACCTAACCAGGTCACTGACTATATTTACTCCTCATTGTTTATTCAATTAATCAGCATGTATTTATAGATTTATTTTTCAGAATGGTAAAACTTGAGGGTGGGGGTCCAATCAACATTCTTACAAGTGATTTCTCTATTGCAGATACACATTTTTTACAAATTTGTTATTTCCACTGAATGTGGTTCACCATATTAGGGTCCACCTATAGTTAAAATAATCCCATTCAGGAAAAAACTGAAACTCCCGCACCCTAGAAATTATATCAGGGTTCATGTTTCTTAAAGCAAGATTATTAGTTCTAATTAAGAAAATGCTTCCCACTGGTGCTAAGTCAAAATCCTCCCGCATACTATGCAACCAACAGAAACTATTTGAAAACCTCAAAGTGGTACCATTTCAGATTTCCATCAGCAGTGACCTGTGCTACAAATGTTATAAAGCATTTAGAGAGTCTCTGGTCAGAAGCTGTATGCCAACTATATTTTTAAATAACCAAAGATGACCAAATCTGAGGCTATCAGTATCTGGAGGTTGAAGTTAGACTGCCTCTAGAGATAGTCAAAGAAATAGTGGAATGAGATGGCCCGAAACACAGTTTTGTAGGATTTTTTTAAAGAATTTTCTTAAAGGTCACTTTTTCTTCTTGTGCTTATGATAAGACTCATAGCCCTCTGTACAGAAATTAACACAAGGACCATTATTATCCTACCATTGCTTCTGGTGTGTGTACACATACAGTGTATCCAAAGTTCCCCTAAACTTGCCTGACTTCACTGTTCAAACTGAAGGAATTGAACGTTGGGTTTATTTCGTTCTGTTTTTTTTTTCTCCCACAGGGTGTACTACTAAAAATTATTTTAAATAGAAGCCAAGTACAAAGAGAACTGTTCTGTGGCATTTCTTTAGCTCAGTCCATTTCATCATTTTTTGTACCAGGTTTAGTTTATCTATTAACATTTTTGGATAAAATACCCAAAAGTTTTTGAAGTGTCAAGATAGACATTAGTATGGATAGATGTATTCATTTTAAAACTGATGCAATCCTAATATAAGAATATTCAGTTTTGTAACTAAAAGAATCTGTGCCCACACAAATAAGACATAACCTTATGTACCCCTAAGCTAGAAGATGATTAAAGAATACCACATTTTAATGAAAAGAGAAGGGTTTTTCTACAAAAATTAAAAGGCATAGTGACTTGGAATGTTAATCCCCTAAAATAGTGAATTTTTATTTTCTTTCAAAACATATTCATGATGTGCTAGTCAAATAAACAAAAGCAAACAATTCAGCCTCAAAGTCACGGAGCAATTCCACTAGCACATTTCATGAAATGTGGCGGTTCTTTTGTTAAATTCAGGTTTTGCAGGGATTGTGTAGCACAACTATAGGACAAAGAGATACTGTGGTTTAATACTGTAAGCAGAGTTAATATTTTGAAATTGAATTTGTTTTCATCTGCACCCATTTATAGATAGTAGGGATGTCTGACCTGAGATACAATATTTTATTCTAAAATAGAAAGCTAGCAAGTCTTTGCTTCATTAGAGTTGGGGTGTTTTAAAAACAACAACTGTTAGGGGCACTCTGCTAATTGACTGTGTTCTGGTCTGCATGGTGACTCAGGTTCTTTCCAGCTCAGTGAAAAATCCGAGAGAATTGTGGATAAACTTCAAGGTATATTTTTATGTGTTTGTGCTTTTACATTCATGTGTAAGACCATGAGGAGGCAGGGGTGGTGTAATGGGTTTTAATAAGAAATGTATGGAAGAATGAGTAGGACATTGCCAAGAATACCCCTTGAAATCATCATTGGGAATGAACAATTTTCAAAAACCTTCAAAGGCCCAGCCTATGTGGTGAGGACGCTTCTCATAGATAACCGTTAGAATCTGTGCTGGAATCCAGTACACTGATAGTAGTGTTTAAAACAATTTTATTAAATTCAGACTTTATCATTATGTTCCCAACCTGAATTTCTAACCCATAAATCTCTTATACTCCTGCCATAGTTACTTTCATGCTTGTGTGCTTTTCAGCTTCAATTTTAATGCTTACCGTTACTTTAGATAACAGTTTTACAGGCTATTTTCATGGAAGGCAGGTATTCAGAGCAGTTGTTTTTGACTAACCCCTGGTGTGACATTTGGGGAACACTGCTTGCACTGCATTTCAAACATAGACAGATATGAATTGGTTGAAGTCTTTATGTAAAAATCAAAAGCTATAAGCAATTATCACATACTTCAGTATTAAAGGTGTGAGTCTTTGTGACTGAAAAAAGCCCAATAGTGATAGAAAAATATATGTTACTAAGAGTTTTAGAAACAAGTTTTATGAAGAGAACTAGTATTAGGAAATAACATGATATTGTTAACATTAGTTGTAAACTAATATTAAGAAAAGCACTAGAAAAAGTCACAGTTTTAAAGCTAAAATCATAATTTTTCTGACTAGAAGCAGAAGCATTGGTTGTTTCACGTGTCCAAATTAGTCAACAGTGCAAACAAGTGTGTCACACATCAAACTTTTGTTCACAAGTGTAAAGAGTATAGGTTACATGATGTGGTTTCTGTATCAAATCTCTAGACAGAATTTTCTGCAAGTGGAATAGGAGAGGTAAAATTGCATGCTCATAAAAGAACATTCTATCTTTTTATATTTATAAACTATAAATCCAGAAAAATCTGTGAAAAAACTCAAAGTGAAACAATTTTGCTTGTTATTTGCAAGTAATTTACAACCTATGAAAAGAATAGCCAGAAAAGAGTATGTCCAATCATTTTTCAAATTAGATTTAGCATTCTTTTTATCACTGAGGAATTTAAAACATTGTATGAGGCCTATTGTCTCCTCAAATCCAAAATCCATTTCCCATGGAACTTTCGTTTAGATAATCAAGAAGAGAGTTGCTAACATAGAACAATATTCTGTTGCTAGTGCTGGGGATATTAATAGTGTATGTGGACCAAATGAGAAGGACTCATGTGAATGTTTTATGCTAGCATAACCGAATATTGTGGTCCATTTCAATCTGTGTTTCTTTCCAAAAGTGAATAAAATAAATGACTGGGCTTGATGCTTGATGTGATCATTTGTATTTCAGTGTCTATCTCCCTCTACCCTACCCCAGCGCACACAAGGAAAAACAAACTTTGTGTCAATGCCCACATTAGTTAATTTCATAGATACCTACACAATGCAGAATGCACTGTTCTCATCTCATGTTTGAGCTGTGTTTATGTCATTGGTTTCATTCAATACTTTTTGTAGCTCTTATCAAAGTGGGATCAGTTTTGAGACATAACAAAATTAAGGTGCCCTTGCCAAAAGTTGATAACATGTAATTTAGTTCCTTAGACATAGAAATCCTTTTGCTCATAGTCCTTAAGATAATTAGGAATTTCAGAGGTACATTGATAGTTTCCAGATGTGCTCAGTTGCTGTAGAGATGTTAGACTTGGGGCGAACAAAGAAAACAC
The DNA here is from genome assembly GCA_004026705.1 of Nesogale talazaci. NCBI lineage: Eukaryota > Metazoa > Chordata > Mammalia > Afrosoricida > Tenrecidae > Nesogale > Nesogale talazaci. The sequence goes on along the minus strand of PVJH01000023.1, from coordinate 145,167 downwards.
CTGAATCATTAAAGGAATTAAACTGCGATTTCAGTGATCTCTGACCAAAGAAAATCTCCTTTCACAATAGTGACAAATTCCCAAGGATAGTGACACTGAATCAGTAGGGTATCATTGCTTATCAATACTCCTTGTGCAGAGGATGTTTTGTGATGATTTGTACCATATGGTATTTTCATCTACACCTTTAAAATATTGAATTTATTCACTAGTTGAGATACTTTGAGAAATTTATGAAGAAGTTCTACATAGTAGGTTTCTGAGTCCTATCAGCAGTAGTAAGTTATCATTAATTGACCCTAGGTTATAAAGGTATAATTTTAAGTGATTCCTATAAGCATTTTACTTAAGATTTGGGGGCTGAGCCCCAGTGGCGTAGTGGTTGAGTGCAGGACTGCGGCCCACTGGCTTGGTTCAAATCCAGCAGCAGCAAGACTGGGCTTCCCACTCCCACCAGAGGGCAGTGATGCCAAAAAAAAAATTGGGGCGTGAGTACTGTATGCCTGTCCCTCCAGCTGTAGAAGAGTAATAACATGAATAGTATGAAAAGGTATAGTCCAAGTTGGAGCTTCATTAATATAGAGCATTGTAATACAAGGGCTATTGAGATATGAACTATAAATGTATGACAAGATCCTCCTAGGAAATAAAACCCTGTCATACTTTTTTGCATACTGTAATGGATCAAATTAAACTGGAGCTTCATGCTTTGTTGAGTAATCTGTGTAGTCTTAAAATACTTTTGTATTTTATCTATGTGTTGCTAGTTCCTGTTTTCCCATACTGATGTTACCAATATAAGAAAAAGTAATCAAAATGATAAAACTGGTATAACAAAAATACTATTTCCTTTTTTCCCCTGTTTTCCTTAAGTTGAAAAACATGTGCAGCATAATGGTCACTACTTATACTTATGAACAAATGATTATATGCTGCCAAAATAAAACATGCTATACTTTTTCCACTATTATACCCTAATTTTTAGATATTTTTTTAAACTAAAGATTATTTCTATTAGCATTTTAATCCAACTATGAGAGAACTCCCTTTTTGAGTTAAAGGAAGCTAAATTTGCTACTTTGGGTGCGTACCTAAGTGGTTATTGGTGATAGGCTTATTTTCGGTGTCACTTGTTATAACTAGGAATCATTCACTGGTAACTTCATCTAATTGTATCACTTTTCTGTGTCTGACTTAGTCAAATTGTGCTTGCCTTTATAATGTTCTTAATGCACTTTTCATTCTTTTAGGTGTTTAATCTTGCACTCTTTCAATTGTCCATGTTAGAGAAAAATTTAAGAAGTTGTCATTTTTATTTGGAAGTAATTTTTATTTTGTAATCTTTCATTTTACCATGATGCTTCCGCTTTGCCATACTTCATTTTTTCATTTCCTAATTATCTTTAAATGTGGTTTATTTTTAAAAATTGAAGTGCTTTTATTTTGATTTGTATGAGCGTAACAAAAATAATACAGTTAGTCAAAAATAGATAAAATTTTACTTCTGATGCATATTTACAAACCAGATTATAGCTGTATCATAATTGTATTAAAATATCTTCCATAATTGACCTGTTAATAAAGAAACTACCCAGTTAAATTAAAAAATGGGGTTGGATAATTCCTTTTTTCTCTTAAAGAGCTAGTTCTTTTCATTGAATTCAACTAGTAAAACCACTGCTATAATCAGTCAAACCAATGAACTGTTTTAAAATGTTAAAGAGGCTCATTTTTCCTTACCTTACTGTCAATGATCAGATCATATCCATATTCCTACAAGGAAAACTAATTAACATGACTATTATTCAAATATACACAACCACTACTAATGCCATACATGAAGGCATTGGGAATGTTCACCAACTTCTGCATTCTGCGATTGATCAATCATAAAATCAAGTGCTTTGATACTTCACTATTGATTGGAAAGCACAAGTTAAAAACAAAGAATGATAAATAGTTGAAAATATGACAGAAATTATATCATGATAAAATTTTATAAGACCACAACTTACTCATTGGAAATACTTATTTTCAACAAAATAGTGATGAGAACCTCACTGGATGGATTAAATAGGAAACAAATTGACAACATTTGTGGAAAGATATGGTAAAAAAAAAAAAGCTCAATATCATCAGCTAGAATAAGGCCAGGGGCTAATTTCAAAACAGACCATCAAGTTCATTTTGATGAAGAAATTTAAATCATGTCCACAAGACCAAAGTACAACCTTGAGTATATCTTATCAAAATTTAAAATCCATTACAAGAACCGATGTGATGCACTGCCCACTAATGGACAAAGACCAAATGAATTGTTAAATAACATCTAGGACAGCATACAGGAAGAAACCACAATGTATTTAGAAAGAAACCACAAAAATGGATATCAGAAGAGACTCTGAATACTTGCTCTTAAATGTAGAATAACTAAAGCAAAAGGAAGAAATAATGAAGCATAAGACCTCAACTGGGGCTGAGCCCCGGTGGCGTAGTGGTTGAGTGCGAGACTGTGGCCCACGGGCTTGGCAGTTCAAATCCAGCAGCGGCTCTCAGGAGCAGCGCTGGGTAACTCCCACGACCACCAGAGGGCAGTGATGCCCCCCCCAAAGGACCTCACCAGAAGATTTCAAAAGGCACCCAGAGAAGGCAAAGTATTTTATTAAAATGTACGAAAGCCTGCATTTAGAAAACCAAAAGAGTTGAATACATTTACTTCTCAAGCTGAAAGAAATGAAGAAAAATTCAAGCCTCAAATGGCAATATGAACAGATAGAATAGTACATGAACAGGAAACTGCCAGATATTAGTGCCAGATTTATGAGGACATGGAACAACATCATTGCTAGTATCACATGGATCTTGGCTGAAAGAATAATTACCTTTAGTTTATTGGCTCCATAATGGCATTTAGTGGTGTGAATCATAGCAAATTATGCACATTACAAAGAATTAAAATTCCAGAACACTCAATTGTGCTCATATGGAACTTGTAAAAAGACCAAGGGGCAATCGTTTCGATGGAACAAGGGAATATTGCATGGTTTTAAATCAGGAAAGTTGTATTTCAGGACTGTATTCTTTCACCGTACTTAAGCAAATAATCCAAGAATCTGGACTGTATAAACCAGTGCATCAGGATTGGAGGAAAATGTAACTAGTGATATGCAGATGATAATACATTGTTTCTGAAATCGAAGGGGACTTAACCACTCCCTGATGAAAATCAAAGACAATAACTTTCAGTGTAGCTTGCACTTTAGCATGAAAAAAAGTTCTCACAACTGGCCAATAAGCAACATTATGAAAAATGGAGAAAACATGGACATTGTCAAGTATATCATCTATTTAAACCCATAATCAACACTCAAGGAAGTAGCAGTCAAGAAATCAATTTTTGAGTAAAATTAATGTACAAAGTCTCTTAAATAAAAATGTTAAAAGGCAAAGATGTTACTTTGAGGATTAAAACACCTGGCCTAAGCCATGGTCTTTTCAGTTGTCTCATAACATCCTCTCTCTCTCTCTCTCTCTCTCTCTCTCTCTCTCTCTCTCTCTCTCTCTCTCTCTCTCTCCCTCCCTCTCTCTCTCTCTCCAAACTCTTTCTCTCTCTCTCTCTCCAAATAATGTTCTTCCCACATGCAAAATACATGAACCCCATCACATCATCCTAGAAGTCTTCAATCAACTCCATTCCCAAATCTCATCTTCTGGATCATCAAAACCAAATATGCATGACAATTTATGCCTGTTCCTTACTGGAGAAAATTTCCTCGTAATCTGTGAAACCAAGATTGCAAATGACCTGTTTGAAAAGTACAATTATAGAACTGTGACAAGGTATATCTGTCCATTGCAAAATGGAGAATTTTGAAGGAAAGAAGAGTTAAGTTTCAAGCAATTCCATATCCAGCCGAACAATTTACATTAGCTCTCAAAATATGAACATAACCTTCTGTTCTGTTAGATCATTTGGGGAAGACCCTGCCCTCTGGACTCTCAAGTGTTGACTAAGCACTGGATTTGGGCTAGATTCTCCTCAGCCCTGGCCTTCAGCTCTGTCATCCAAGCCCATTGGGATGGTAGTTCTTCTCCCGCAATTCTGGGGGATCCCATTCTCCTGGGTCATATGAGTATTGACCTCAAACCTTTAGCCCCAGTAGAGCCTGTTTTTCTGCCATTGGGCATGGAATTCTTCCCCGCTCAGCTTTTGGTGGCAGCCACACACACTGAAATTGAGTTGGCAAAGATCTAATTTTTTTGTATCCTAGGAGACTGCAACCCCACCCTTTGAGACGCAGGAGACCACGGGCAGCCACATCCTTCGGAAACGTGCTGTCCGCATTCCTTCCCAGTTTTCTTGAACTCTGAGCTACTCCATGGATGCTTCTTTTCTTTCTTGCAAGACAACAGATGTACCTCTTTTGTTTTTAACTTTTGTAAGTGTATCAACAGTCACTTCAAGGCATTTGAGGCTTTTGCTATTCAAAATAATCCAACACTGCTATCGAGTCAATTCTGACTAAATTACATTAAAATTCTCCCAGCTTCTAAACCATTAATTCCAAAACTTTCACATTTTCGCTACCATTTGAACAGCACCCTACCCTGCTGGTCAAAAAAAAAAAAAAAGAAACACATGTCTTAGCTATCTAGTGCTTCTACAGCAGTGGGGGACTTTAACAAACAGAAAGCTGTGTTCTCACCGTGGAATGGCTATATGTCTGAACTCAAGAGTGCCAGCTCAAGGAGAAAGTTCTTTCTTTTTGAGGGGGGCAAGGGGAGTCTGGAGGAAAATTTCTGTCTCTTCAGTTTCTGCTTCCTGATTTCTTGGATATGTGTCTTGGCATCTGTCTTACCTCTTGTTTGCTCATGTAATCTCTCTTGCAACAGAATAGATTGCTATAGATGTTGAAGATACCTAACAATGACACTCACCATGTCTTGATATAACAGACATGATTACTAGAGGCATAGCAGTTAATCTTTACAACACGTGTTTTAGCAGAACACAGTTCAAGCCATGGCACTCCACCATGTGTGAAACCAGAACAACGACTAATGAACACAGAAGAGTTGATGCTTTGGGATTATGGTCATGGTGAAGAATATTGAAGCTACCCTTTACTGCTAGAAGAGTGATTAAATCTGTCTTAAAATAAGTGCAACCAAAATGCTCAAAGCCAGTTATGCGAGAACTGTCTGATATACTTTGGATATTTTGTCAGAAAATAATTGTCTTGGAAAAGCACATCATACTTGATAAAATAGAGGTTCACTAAAAAGTCAGAAGACCCTCATTGAGGTACATGGAAACAATTGCTGCAACGATGGAGTCCAACCTAGCAATGATGGTGAGATGAGCACAGGACCACACTGTGTTTCTTTCTGTTGTACATAAGGTTGCCATAGTGGGAATTAATTTGACAATATCGAACAACCATTTAGCCAATCCCAAGAACATAATCTTTAGAGCAACTCCTTGTTGGCAATAGAAACCTAGAGGAACAGCAGTTTAAAGGAAGTTGACATTGATAAAGTTTAAATCTCTTGAAAGAAGAGAGGCACAAGTCCTTGAAGTAAACAATTCTGGAAAAACTCTGCACAGAATAAGAGACTCTGTGAGTTCTTACTCCCCACTTCAGCAATATAGAAAATGTAATTGTCATTTCTACAGCTTCTTTTTTTTCCTTTTTATTTGGAGGAAGGCATTAGTCAAGAAAACTACGTATACTACCATAGATGATAAAAGAAAGGAGAGTGGTCCTGGAAGCACAAGTAGAAGTCCTGAAAGAGAGGAAACATAAAACAGATTTTTTTCAAGATTATTTCAAAAGCATGTGTTTTTAGTACTTTTTTCAAGTTTGCTTGTAATTATTATCTCAAGAGACAGTCATATTTTTAAAGCATATTGAATATATTTTCCTTTCAATAGTACATCTGTTAAGTAGTATACTGTGTAATGAATATTTTGTTTACTATATTTCTATTCTTTTATTATGAAATTCTTGAAAAATGTCCTATTTAATGTTATCTGAAGATGTCCTAACAGACATAGGAGAACAATTATAAGCAGTCACATCCACAATAACTACATGCACACAAATACCTATCTTTTTGTCTAGTTATATGATCCAATCAATCATTCAAGATTGTAGAGGCACACACAAAAAAGACATTCTTCAAAAAAATTTAGTCGTTTCTGGGAACATCATGGCGTTCATCTACTGACGCAATTCCTATGGTTGCCTTTATAATCTCAGGATGTTTCTTTGTCAATAATTTTGTTTCCTAAATACCCACCTGGTTCAAAAGTAGGCCAGTTAAACATTGTAGCTTTTATTGCATACTGTCCTATCTTAAAATCCCTCAATTAACTTGTAAAAATCCTTTTTAAATTTGTGGAATAAAATAGTATGGGGCCCTAAAATAAGTGATCCATTCTTTTACCCTACGCTTTCTCTCTTCAATCTCCGATTAACATAAATTAAAACTTAGCCATCTCTTGAGGAGAATGTGTGATTTCAAACTATTAAGGTGAGCTGTGTAACCAAGGAAAGTCAAAAGTGTGAACCGAGTCAAATACAATGTAGCCTGCCCTAGTGACCTATATTGTACTATACATTGTACTTATGCCTGGCTTTTTAAACAAATTTTGTTGATCTGTACAAAAGTATTGGCATGATATAAAGCAGTTGTGATGTGCCATTTTCATTGTCCAGCGATACTTGTTAAAGTTACAGAACTATGGATTTATATAAATATGAAAACACTGTTTTTGTACGGGCTAAAATGATACATTGCCATGTGAAGGTCCAGTCCATTTTGTGATCATTATCTCTGGTTTTCAATTGCACTTAAGCTCTTACTTTTAATGTGTTAAATGTATATGTGGCTAATCCATGCAGTCTATGAAAAAAGGTGAAAATGAGCAAATTACAGCTTCACTCTCAAATAACTTTATGAACCACATGCTCAATTTTAGGTGCTGTTAGCTTCTAGTTGGAAGTGCTCTTGAGTTAATGCATTCTGATATATTGCTTAAGACCGAATGCACATTATCTTAACTTTTAGAAGAACTATAAAATGCAGGCATGGAAATGCAGGCATCAGGTCTATAGATACGCAACCAAACATGATTTTAAACCAGAATAAATGTTTGTACCTCTAAAGGTAAAATAATTATTCTATCGATTTGCTCAGCAAAGGTTTGAAGATGTACCATAAGATGAGTTTGAGAGACAGTTTTCTTTTTATTCCCAAGGAAAAAAAATTTCTTAGGAAATAATCTTTCTAATTTGACTTTTTGAGGACACGTTAAAGTACAATGCTCTGACCATCTTTGATATTCTGATAACCTAAACATATGGTTTGTCTTTTGAATGGAAATGACATGGGATATTTTCTTATATATCAATCAAAATATGTATAAGTTACTTCTGAGGTTTTTTTGTCCTTTTGGAAGTATTGGTGACATTCTGATAAAAAGTAAATTTAATTTAGATTTTCTTACTGTGAGGTAAATCTCCCTATTACACACCACTGTGTTTTTTAAGTAGTTCTTAAGTGGTTATACTGCAAGAAAAGGTGAGTTGGGAACTGAGGGAGAAACGCTTATATAATTGTTTTGTATTGGGGGATGCAAAGGATTCTTTTTGTGCTGAATAACATGCCTCTTGATTTCAGTCAAGTTCAGAAATATAGCAAAAATAGATCATTTTAAAATAACGCTATGTCATTGTTGTTGTTGTTGTTGTTGTTTTGTGTGTTGTGTGCGTATGTATTTTCTTTTTCATTTTAACCAGCCTCTTATACCTAGAAGTCCCACAAGCAGCGTTGCCACGCCTTCCAGCACCATCAGTACACCCACCAAAAGAGACAGTTCTGCCCTTCAGGACCTCTACATCCCCCCTCCTCCTGCCGAACCGTACATTCCCAGGTACAAAACTCACCATCGTCTTGTTCTGGTCAGTGTCTATCGAAAGACTAAGCCAACTAACAGTGCAGAAGCTGTGAGGTCAATTCCCAAATGAATATTTTTCTCAGGAATTCTGAGCAACTTCTGGAAAATCATTCCATTATTCATCATGTTCTCTGTTAACAATTACAGTAATTAATATGCATTGAACATGAACTCTGTGCTACCCTCTTATACCCATTGGTTTCTCTCAAATAGTAGAAATAATAGGCGTGTAGTGTTAAATCGTAGCTGCCATTATTTTAGCAAGTAAAGGTTAAGTGAGGCCCTTAGGCAAAGAAAACCCAGGGCACCACAGGCTACCTGGAAGCATTGCATGCTCTTGCAAGAGGGAATGTTATAGACGACGTTTTTGCTTTCTTAAGTTGATGTGGTCCAGATAGCTTTTCTTTGTTTTTTTTTTAAGTAATTGATATTAGAATTTTGTTTCTCTAATATTTCAGCATCTAGAATTTTGATTTCCTTCATTCATTTTTGTTTCAGAAAGTAGGAGAAGTTTGCAAGAGAATATATTATCTTTTGAAGTCTGTCTTCTTGAGGCTGTATCTTGATTTCATTTCCAGTCTCCTATTTGAAACTCCCGGCAGACCTAGGGAAGCATGACCTTATTTGTAAAGCAATCTGTCCAAAACCATTCTTTTAATTTGTCTTGTGGAATACAAGCATTTTGGGAAAGGGTTAGCACTAAATAGAGGTAATTAGTACCAGTAACAAAAAATTGACTCAGTTTTGAAATTATTTGTATGATTACTTCATTTAGGTCTCTTGTTTCTAAGTGCCATACTTAGTATTAAATATCTTCTGTATGTAAAATAACTAAAACCTTTTATATCTAATCACTTTTCATTTGCTTTACTTTAGAGTCCCTGCTTTTTAAAAAAATCTGATTCTATTGTATATGATAGTACTGACCTTTTAGCTTCTGAATACTACCTCGCAATATGACCTTCTACAAATATTATGTTGTCATTAATAATAAAGTTATAGTAAGTTTTATAAACATTTTGTCCCAATTTTTGAGATTTAAGTGAGCCTATAGAAACATGTTTATGAGAAACTAGCATTCTATAAAATATTCTAGGTTACAATTTATAGCCATAGGTTCAATTTGTAATGAGATGTACAAATCCATCCAATATTCTAGTAAAACTAAAATTGCATTTACTCTAGTAAGATAATGTACATCATCCTCAGTACTCTTGTACGAGGAACAAGGGAAGTCTGTGTGCTTTAAATAGAAAGGAATACTTTTGAAAGGTTTTTACTTTCATTGAGAAGATTTTTATTTAAGTGTGTATGATTATTTAAAGCAGTAGTGGTTGAGCGCAGAACTGCCACTCACAGGCTTGGCGGTTCAAATCCAGCAGCTGCTCTCCAAGAGCAAGGCTGGGTAGCTCCCACGACCACGAGAGGGCAATGATGCCCCCCCAAAAAAGCAGGGGTCCTCAAACTTTTTAAACAGGGGGGCAGTTTGCTGTCCCTCAGACCATTGATGGACTGGACTATTATAGTTAAACTAACAAACAAAAAAAAAAAACATGAACAAATTTACTGCAGGCCCGGTTTGAGTTAGCAGGACAGCAGTGATGGCAAAAACACCAGATAGGCCAGGTAAATGTCCTCAGTAGGCTGCATATGGCCTGCAGTCTGTAGTTCGAGAACCCCTGATCTAAAGAGCCTTCTTGTTCAGAGAGGAGCCAAGGTGGCACTTTGGGGTAAGCATTGGACTACTAACTTCAATGTTGGCGATTCAAACCCACTAGCAATTCCATGAGGAGAAATGTGAGGCTGTCTGCTCTTCTAAAGATTTACAGCCTTAGACAACAATATAGGTCCACTCCAAGTTGGGAAAGACTCGATGTCATTGGAGTCGGCTTTTTTTTCTTCCTGTTTTTCTTTTTACTGCTATTCAGAATCTTGCATGTATAGATATATAGCAAAAGATTCTCTTGATCAAATTTCTGAATGTTTAAAAATATTTTTCTTTAGTCTCAGAGGGAGAGGAACTTAGGAAAAATGCTTCTTAGAAAACATTTAAATATACTTAAGAAGTGTTAAATGATACTGTTTGTCTTCTGGGTACATTGTGCTGAGTTTCGTCAGCGCCAAAAGACAAATATTATATGAGACCATTTTTACATAAGAAAAATCAAGAAAAGATTTTCATGCCAAAAGAAGCAGCCGTTTAAAGGTGGGTAGCGGAAGACAGACTCGAGCAGTGGGTCTCAACTTGTGGGTCGTGACCCCTTTGGGGGTTGCATGACCCTCTCATAAGGATCACCTGATTCATAACAATAGCAAAATTAGAATTATGAAATGGCATCAAAAATAATTCTCTGGTTAGAGGTAAATAAATATGAGGAACTATATAAAGGGGTCCTGGCATTAGGAAAGTTGAGAACCACTGGGCTAGAGAGTAGACAAGTGTTAGCTTGGGTAAAGGAAAATAATATCGTACAAGAGGGAGATGGGCAAAAAAAAAAATGGAAACAGGGCAAGATGAGGGGAGGTTTGATGAGCTGTTCAATGTAAAACTGATCATCTGCTCTGTAAACCTTCACCTAATTAACAATGAAGTGACATTTTTCATAAAACAAAAATTGTACTAGAGAACATGAGAGGTGGAAATAAAATGGTGATCCTTGTTTTACCAGCAAAACTTGAAAGCGTCATACTTTTTAATAAAGTTCCTAAATACAGTTTACTATCTTTCTTTCTGGAGTGCTAGTAGAGCAGCGGTTTACTCATTGAGCTGATATCCACAAGGTCAGTGTGTCGAATCCACCAGTTGCTTTTCAAGAGAAAGAGGAGGCTTCCTCCTCCCATGATGGTGCACAGCCTCAGAGCCCAAAGGAGCAATTCTAGTCTGACTGTAGGGTCTTATGCACAGTCATCAACCCCATCGCATCTGAGATCTTGTTTTCTGCTCATTGATTTTAGTTGGTCTTAGGGTATAATTTAGCAGACTATTCCAAAGATATTTTGACTCATTAGTAGTTAACCAGTTGCACAGTCTTTTAATGCAGCATAATCACAATGGTCCATGCATCAAAGAACCCGCATCCTTGTATTTCGTCTGGATTTTAATCTTATAAATGCCTTCTCATTTTAAAAAATTGTAAGATTCGTTCTCAAGTTTAGTAGAATTTTCCCATGTAATTACAGTTCTTTGAGCATATTTATTCCAGGAAAAGAGTGGTCGCAAAAGACAAAACACAAGTTTTTGAAATGAGACACTTGTTTTGTGACTATATACAGTTACCATAAATCAGTATATATACTCCATTTTTCATACAATTGAATTTTTATTATGCAAATGAAGAGTATATAACTCTTTCCATGCCTGTGAAGTTCAAGCATCAATTTATTTGTTATTTACTCTATTGTGTGCATTTTACCAATAAAGCACTATTTTTTCATCTTTTACCTTAAAACTTTAATAAAGAAAAAAATCTAAATTATTACATAGGCAAATGTATAGCATTAATTTTTTTAATTTAAGAACTTTGTAACAAAATAAATGAATACTTGAAAAATTTTCAGGGTCTCGTGATATGTATGTATATTTATTCATTTATTCAGCTGTTTGGGATTTATACTTTCTTTAATTCATCTTTATCTGAGGGTGTTTCATGTAGACATATTTAATTGGTCTGCCCGGGGTGGTATAAGGCTCATCGACAGACTGCTTAGCATTGGTCGCTAATCACAGGGTTGGTGGTTCACACTCAGCAGCTTCTCCTCAGGAGAAAGATGAGACAGTCTGCTTCTGTAAGGATTTATGGCCTTGGAAATCATATATAAGCTCTCTGGGACTCTGAATTGACTCAAAAGCAATGGGTTTTGTTGTTGCTGTTATCTCGTTTCATAATAAATACTACCTGCACTTGCAGCTTGCTACCATGGAGTGTGTCCATATAAATAGAGCATGGTGAATTAATCACCCTCTGATCTCAGCTGCATTGACATTCAGGTTTCAGGCCTCAGAGAGATGCCTGCCCATTTACAAATAGGCATTAACCTTGTGCCAGTTGTCACAAATGCCTTCGAGCTCTTTGCAAGCAAATTGCAGTGTGGATTTCTTTTTGACTGAGGACTAACAGCAACAAAAAGAACCAGGGAATTCGTTCAGGAAAAAGTTTTCAAGGAGGTAAATAAAAAAGTCTGCCTTTATATTTTCTGAATGCTGTTTAAGAACTAGCTCTGTAGTTATAATTGAGAAAGCAACAGTACTTTCATTTTAAAAATAAAAAGAGGAAATGGAAATGTAAGTGGCAGCTTCCCTTACAATGAGTTAGGTTGAATAGTGTGCACCACATTGTACATATTTCCAATACTAGGAATATGGTTCTCTAAATTTGGCGAGCCTTATTAGGGGTGTGTGTGTGTGTGTGTGTGCATATGTGTGTATCTCGGAGACAGATACTGAGATACCTCCTTTAAAATTGATATTTTTTTACAGCTAATCGCTATATTCATATGGCATAGCAGGACTTAATGGAGTGGGAGTTTATTCTTTTTGCATATTTTGTTATATTCAGTTTTTCTATAGATTTAAGAGTTCAGCCTTAGAATATAATACAAAATTAAAATTTTTTCAAGTTTCATTGTATTCGTGGCATGTTTCAGATAATTGGAAACCATTAAGAGCTAAAAAGAAATCTAAGTAATAGCAGACAAGGGAAGAAACAGACTTCATTTATATTACTACTCATGTTCCAGAAGACAAGACTTTATAACGTTTTCATAACTAGTCAGTGAATCATAAACTAAACAAAGCTCCATTTAATCAATCATAAATAGAATATTTCTATCAAATACCACAAAGTTCAATTAAAATAGCCCCAAATATCAATTATGAGGTACAATTAATAGGTTTTAGGGATCCTATGTATCGTAGGGGATTTTTTTTCTGTAGAAGCTTGTGGACCAGCAGTTCTCAGCCTGTGGGTTGCGACCCCTTTGGAGGTTCAACATCCCTCTCACAGGGGTCGCCTGATACATAACAGTAGCAAAATGGTAGTGCTGAAGCAGCAGCAAAAATAATGTTTTTGTTGTGGGGTCACCACAACATGAGGAACTGTATTAAGGGGTCGCAGCATTAGGGAAGTTCAGAGCCACAGCTGCAGAACAAAGAAACTTGTCATTACCCTAAATTACATATTTTATGTTATTCCATCTTCTTTCTACAAGAAATACTGGCATATAATGAAATGTTGATACTTCCATTTAGAGTAAGTTCTGTGAAAAATTTATTTTACTTTTAGCTGAGAAATAGAGACTTTGAATACTAAGGCTAATTACTGTCATTAAAGTTTATTTTACATTAAAAGCAATGTCTGAAATTCTTGCAATTCGTACTCCTTACAGAGACGTAGTTTTTGTTTTGAAGCCAACCCCAAGTCAAATGCACTGGCTTCAGTTCATTTTCATTCATAGCCACTCTGGGTAAAAAGCAGACAATCTCTCTTCTCTCTCACAGAGCAGCTCGTAGGTTTGAACTGCCAACTGACAGAAGAAAGCTCATTTAACATTGTTAATTTAACAAAGCTAATGTAGCATTGCTAATACCACTTTAGGGATAAAGCCAAGTTTATATTCTATAGTGATTGTCATTTATGACAGAAATTTTAAAATTGACTACAAGAAAAGAGTTGAAAGTCCATGGGCCATTACCTCTCATTTTTAGCTGTGTGACAGTTAGCAAGTCATTTAGCCAAAACCTGTCTGAACCTCGCCATTTTTTTCTCCTAAGTAGGAATAATTACAAATTAACTTTATAACCCTCCTTTGAAAGTTAGAAAGATGAAAAGATACTGTGTTTGGGAATGATTCTTTTATTTTAGACACTAAAATGAACCCTAACTTTTTCTTCCCTCGCCCTCCTTTTCTTACCCTTCCTTAGAGATGAAAAGGGCAACCTTCCCTGTGAAGACCTCAGGGGACACATGGTGGGCAAGCCAGTGCATAAGGGATCAGAATCACCAAATTCATTTTTGGATCAGGAATATCGAAAGAGATTTAATATTGTTGAGGAAGATACTGTCTTGTATTGTTATGAATATGAGAAAGGAAGATCCAGCAGTCAAGGAAGACGAGAAAGCACACCAACTTATGGTAACTATGAGTTCCTTTCAACATTTTTATAAGAATGAATTTCTGGCACAAATATCTTCATTGCTTATGAGCGTTTGGATCTTTGTATCTGATCTTTGGGCGTGTACATGAAGTCTTAACAATTTGAGGCATGAAATTGGAAACTGGCCTAAATTTTCCAAAGATAAGTCAGAACACTGGTGACATTTGAGCTCATTAATGATTAAATGAAAATCTTTTTAGAGTAACATGTACTTTTTGTGTGTCAGGTATTGGCAAAATGGAATACATTATTCAACGTTGTTGTGCTCTTCTTTTTTGTTTTATACAATGAATAATTCCTGTTAACATGACTTCTTTCAAATAAATGTTTCCTTATTCCCTGGGAATGTTTTTAAATCTTAAAATTAGAGTTTTCTGGGAACTTAATTTTTATATTTTTAAAATGAATTTGACATATTGGGATGGGAAAGTTGACATTTTAAAGAGGTAGACATGTTGTATATCAGACAGAAATGAGCCTAGAATTGCCATATATCTACGATTTTTTATATTTAACAAAATTTGTCCAGTCACAATACTTGAAAATGATATAGGGTATCTGAAAGATTTGTAGTAAAGTTGCCCAAAGTCAAAGTAGGAAAGCTTGTGGTACCATTCTAAAACGATAGCAGTTGGAAGTCTGTGTTCCTTTTTTATCCAGTTTCCAAACTATAATTTCCATGAGGCACTAATATATACTGTTGGGGAAAAACAGGATCGCTGCTCAATAGTTCAGACTGTTCAGTGGCAGCTGAACGGACAAAAAAGTTGTTTAAAATGCTCCATCCCTCGACTTGTTCATCATGGCCCTTTGCCTGTTTCCTATGACACCAAAAGAACCGGCATCGTGGATTTTTAATGCTCTTGGGCACTAATTTTTTTTTAAATTATTTTGGAAGTCCAAGTTGACCCTAGAGAACAGGAACTAAACTCAGTTTATTCTCTGTACACGTGCTTTTTATCGTGGTATTTTTCAGCATAGCTTCTCAATTATACTGTTCTGGTAGCACTTATTTTTGAACCCTTATATTCTGAGTTTTCTGCCTTTGCTTTTCTCCTTGGCTTTACTATCAGTACCTCTACACCATAAAGGCCTGCCATCTTTGTTACCTCTACAATGATTACGAAAATAAACTGAAGATCGCAGATTCCCAGTGCGAATCAATGAATGTAAAACTACAATTTAATGCAACAAAAATGGCCTGTGTGGAATTTTCTAGAAGTCTATAAGACTCCCATTTATTTATTCCACAGATACTTACTGGCTGTCACCTTTTCAAACTTTTCGGTAAGATCTAAGGACTATTGTAAATGAACCCCACAGATCCCAATACACATGACTTCTGAACTTTGCAAGCAATTGCAGGTGACTTCCAGAATAATTCTTCTGGATGCAACCAGTATAGTGACCCTAACAATCCCAAGTATGCCAGGTGTTCTCTTGTGTTTGAAAATAATGGAAATACACTATTTTGATGACATATACAGCAAAAAAAGTATATAGTACAATAAATTCCACATTTGGTGTGTTGGCAGTGGCAATGGCAGTGATTTTAACGTGTGAATGCTTCTGTGATGCTTAAGATTGCAGTGTATACAGTCTTTTTATTCACTTTGGGTCTTAGTCTTAAATATTCCTATCTTTAGGTTTGTGGATTTAACCACCATTATACACTTTTAACTTCCTAAATTATCTCTTCATTCAAAGAGGTTAGAGTCTGGGTGCAATGTTGAGAAGCAATGAAGAGGTGTGTGTGTGTGTGTGTGTGTGTGATTCTGCTGAAATATATATAGGTGTGTGATAATAATTTATTTTAGAAGAAAGTCATGCTAGTCCCAAGGAGTTAGAGATGTCCAACGATTCTAAGATGCCATTCAGGTCCATTGCCCGCCCCCTCCCCCACTCCTGTCCCACTCTCATTCTGCATATTGCTACAACAGCCCACAGAAACTCAAAAAGCTTAGAGTGAATGTCTCACATAATAGTGAGTGCTTTTCAATCCAAAATCTGAAGGTCAGACAGGAGTGCACCGAATGCAGGATACAGAGTCAGAAGCCAAAATACCCTTAAGTCACAGCATGTCTTCTTGCTTTTACTAAACCTTAGTCAAGAAAAAGAGGTCTGGTTTTCCTGGTGAGGTGATATATATACAACTGTCTGGTGGCACTATTATATATCCAAGGAAAACAGAGAGTATGGCTTGGTTCAAAACAATGAGACCTGGTTTACGCCCAGTACTAAGGTGGTGTGTTAGGCCAGGTTGACTAGAAAAACAAGGTGGGGTGTTAGACCAGTTTGACTAAAACAAATACAGAGACACTTATATATGTATAAGAAAGATCTTTATATCATGAAGTAACTGTATATCAGGAAAACATCCCAGCCCAACTCAAGTCCATGAGTCTGATACCAGTTCATAAGTCCCTCTTCATACTCATGCAGTCACAAGCAATGGTGCAGAATGCAAGAATATCACTGCAAAGTCCTGTGGAGCCAATGACTGAAGGAGGACTTATCTCCAGGTCTCTGGAATCTAGGCTGTTTCTGGTTGGTTGAAAATCCAAGCCCTACAGAAAAGTATATGAATGAATGTAAAGTTGGTTTTTAGAAATGTTATTTTATAAGCGGTGGATATTCAAGAAAAATAATTTCTGTAACATTGTACCTGAACATTTGCCACTCTAATAACCAAGACAAAAGATAACCCAATCTCATGTCCTTTTAGCCACCTGAGTAGGAAATGACAAAATAAACCTACAGCAGCCTGTTGCCATGGGCAGTGAATGATTTTGCAAACGAATAATCTTCAATAGGGAGAGACTGAGATGGTCTAGAGGTTCCAGGGCCTCTTCAGTATAAACTTTCCTACATTAAAAATTCATTCTAAGACCTTTGCTGAACTGTTTGAATACAAATTATAATTAGCATTCAAAGTAGTTTTTCAAGGATAAAATATATTAAATAATTGCTCAATTTCTAAATATAAGAGTTTCTCTTTTATATGATTTCTAAATATGATCTTCCCTATCAGGTGAAGATTTCGCCATGATTCATCACTTCTGCTAGATAGAAAAGAAAATGGGATTCTAAGCACATTAAATCTCTGTGTTTAAGTAAAATATACCTTTTCTGAAGCAGAACTAACTATAGATACAGTAGTAAGTTGAAAATTAGTTTTGGACTGTATTTAGTGTAGTTGTAATTTCGTTAATCTATTTCACATATCTCATAAAGTCAGCATTATTGGTTAATGTCACTGAATAATTTTCTAAGTCTAACTGATGGTGATAAGTGACCAGAAAAAAAGCACTTGAATAGTATTTTATATAGATATAGAAAATAGGCTATGTGTAATATACAATTTGAATAATCCTCACTCTTCTGTAATTTTTACCATTTTACTAGCATAAATAGACCTGAATTTAGTGTCCCAGTTACTAAAAGGAAGCATTTTATATCTAATCATTTAAATGTCATTTAATTAGTCTGCTTTTGTTTTTCTATTTGTAAAATGGGACAGCAAAACTGCTCATTATATTTATGAGAATCAAATGAGATAATGTATGTCAGACAGGACAGTTCTTGACCTTATAAAATGCTATAAAAAAGCTTCCCGTTTATAGAAACTATTTAAGACATTAGTACTAAATCACTGGACATAAAGACTAGGGGCCATATCCTAGACAAGGGTTATCTAGGTCAATTTGCAGAACACAGTTCATAGAAATAAGATTCTTTGAGGGGGCGTCAAAAAGTTAATGGACACCTAAAATTAGAAGATAGGTTTTTTTTTCCATCAGTTTTTGAAACCCCCTTTGTACATCCTAGTCCAGTGAGTAACAAATGTGGTCTTACAAGTTTGTTAGTGGTCACCTGAGGAGCAGCTTTATTTTCTTTCTGTCTATAACACAAAAGAAAGAAAAATAAAAGCCTAAAGCTTGCATTGAAAGCTTCCTCCAACCTAGGACCAGAAGACCCAGATGATGCCCATCCCCAGAACAACCACTCTGATCAAGAGCACAATAGAAGGTCCAGGTTAGAGTAAGTTTAAAAAATGTAGAAGTCACCTTCCCTCCACCAGAATAGAAAAAGAAGCATTTACTGAGTGGAAAAAGGCTAGAGCAGGGGGTCCTCAAACTTTTTAAATAGGGGGCCAGTTCACTGAACCTCAGACTGTTGGAGGGCCAGACTACAATTTAAAAAACAAAAACTGAACAAATTCACTGCTGGCCTGGGATGAGTTGGCTGCTAAACAGGACAGCAGCAGTAGCAAAACAAAAACGAAAAAAAAAAACAACCCGGTGGCTGGATAAATGCCCTTGGCTGGCTATATGGAGCCCCTCGGCTACAGGTACCCTCTTGCCCAAAACCAAAGAGGAAAAGACAGGAAAGGACCAGAAATACAGAATGATAGACCCAGGAAAGAAATAGGGAGAGTGTTGAAACATGGCAGGGATACAAGCAATGTCATGGAACAAGTTGTGTCTGAACCAATTTTATAAAACAATTTGCTGTTAATTTTCACTTAAAGTGCAATACAGTGTTACTAGTGCTTAAATGGTATGATAGGTGCCATGGTGAGATCCAGCCAGTTTGGCAGACCCAATTTTTTGTTCAGTTTGGTTGTTAAAATGGAACTAAAATGGTAGACAAGCTCCTCTCTAAGGTGGGTAGCTGCCCAATGTGGAAATCAAATCACAAATATATACACCTTAGTCTTTTCTAACATTCAGCTGTGCAACAGCATATTCTAAGCACCTGTAGTTACATTCCACAACTATTAAAAATTAGATGAAGCTAATCTTGTAATTTTTATTTTTGTATTTCATACAACTCATTATACTTTTGATAAAATGCTACGTTTTTTTAATTTTTTCTTTATTTTAGGCATCACTGCCCTCAGGTGGTGGGAGTAGGAGGCCCAGCCTTTGCTCCTGGGAGCCGGAATTGAACCTCCATCCCAGTGGGCCGCAGTCCTGCGCACAACCACTATGCCACCAGGGCTCAGCCCAAAATGCTACATTTTTATTCACTTGCAATTGTTACTGCAGTAAACGAACATATGACATAAGAGAAAACGCGCCAAGCTAGTGGCATAACACATGATCATTTGTTTCAGTTTTGTATTACGTACATAGCTCCCAAATGCCCATGAGATATTATGAAAGAATGATGCAGTTCTTAAAATTGTTCACAGGATAAAACAGAACAATTGATGTAAATTCAGCAGAAATATAAAGGGGTTTTTCAAAGATGAACTTGATATGCTCAGAGAAGAGGAATTGCCTCTTTCTAATATGTCAAGCACAATGACAGTTGTCTAATTTTCCTACCTCTAAAGGAGCGAGATGCTCCTTCTACCATGAAAAGATGGTTACCGAAAAATCACATAGCCAATTGCACTTTAATAAAAGTGAAGAATGTTTCATGTGAAGACAGCAATCAAGAATGATATGGAAATGTAACTTATTGCTTTTTTCAGATATTTAATATTTTTCATTAACATTTTAAAACTTATAATAATCTAATTTTATGTACCTCTTTTGTTCTTATTTAAGCATTAATTATATGAAATAAACTGCCTCTGGGTATTTTTGTTTAATATTTTAAAAAGTCCTTAGCCCAGCAAACCTTTTGTTAAATTATTTGAATCTCACCACTGGCTAGGAAAACTATTTAAACAACTCAGAGAACAAAAATCACCTGATCCTAATCTTCTTAAAAGCTATCATGGAACGCATCAACTTTAATGGTGTTCCAGAGGGACCTGGTTACATCTCAGCATCAGAGAGGTGAAAACAATTCAACCAGCACCTATACCTTGAAAAAATATATATTAGTTGCTCAAAAGAGGGAAGGATTTGAAGTCTTTCAGAAGAAATACAACCTAGAAAGAAGAGACCTGTGTTAGTCTGGGTAGACTAGAGGAATAAATTTCATAGACACGCATATAGATGTAAGAAAAAGGTTTATATATAAGAGGAATGGGACATTGAGAAAGCATCCCAGCCCAGTCCAGTTCAAAGTCATAAGTCCAATATTAGTGCATATGCCTGATATCAGTCTATAAAGTCTCCTTCCAACTCACGAAGTCACAGGCCAGTGGGTGTAGAGTCCCAGTGCCAGCAGGGGTCCCCTCATGGCTCCTCACTTCCAGGGCTCAGGGTCCATCAACAGCATCCAGTGGTGGTAGAAGCAACTCAGCGCTGGCAGGGATTCTCACATGGCTTCTCTAGCTTCAGAGGTCTGGTTCCATCAGGGTAAGGCCGTGTGGCTTCTCCTCTGGCTCCTTCAGCTTCTCGGATGCTGCCATCTTGTCTTATCCGTCATTCATCGTCTCTGAGAACTAACTCCCCACAACCAGGGAGATAGCTTCTCCTCTTCACAAGGGAAATATCACGAGATTTCCCAGACGTATCAGGAGAAAGCCATGCCCACGCAGAGACCTCATTGTCTACTCAATGTGTATCTCCAGATTAACAGGCTAGACTCCACCCCTACATTTCAATCATAAAATGAATATAAGCACATGACTGCCACAAGACCTCTCTGAAAATTCCAAGGTAGTAAATAGGTGATGGATAAAGCCATACAATTGAATGTTTTAGTAAGTTGCAGGGAATTAAAATGTGGATGAAATGGAAATATTTAGCAGAATGAATCAGAAAAGCTAATTTACCTATCAGGGGAGGGGTCCTTTAAATTACTCACAAGTGGGTGAAGGGACATCAGACAGTGCATGATATGACAAAATGATCATTTGTAAATTATTAAGGGTTTATGGGGAGGAGGGAAGGAGGGGAAATATGAAGAGCTGGTGCCAAGTGCCTAGGTAGAGGGAGGATGTTTTGAGAATCATGAAGGCAGTAAGTGTACAGATGTGATCTGCATACAATGGATGGATGTATTGATCGCTATAAAGAGTATGAGCCCCCAATAAAGTGATTTAAAAAATAATCACGAGAAAGAAGATCCAAGGGATACAGACAGAAAGGAAAAGTGAGGAATACAAAAATTGTACTGTAGTGCAAACACCAGTAGCTGAAGATGTTTGTGTTTGTCACTCCCTAGCAGTTGGTGAGTGCTACTGTGTTCTGTTTCTACCAATATTCTCTTTTTCTGTACTGTGTGTTTCTTTTAGGATCTATAATTCATTGCAGTAGCAACACAGAACTCACATTTTTCATGATTCTAGAATTTATTAAAGTAGTTAATAGGTTACAGTCAGGTGAGAAATGTTCAGGATAGATGTAAGAAATGGCACCAGGGTATAAAATGAACCTTCTAAGAGGTAGCATGATAGGGATTTCCTAGGTAGGGGGGGCGCGAGATACCAAAAGGCATGTTCCTCAGCTCTAAGTCTCAAATCAAAGGCTCAAGCTCCATAGAGAAGTAAGCTCATCTCCCCCGTTAGGTGCCCAGAGACACCCCATTTCATAAGCCCCCCCCCACCCAAAGGCACTGTGCTTTATTTGCTCTGGCTCCTGGTTCCGCTGCTACTATTGCACTGCTGCCATTTCTTTGATAGGTTTTGTGGAACAAAACCACAAGAAAGTTCAATAAGATTTTCAAAGCCTTTGATGTATTCCTATGAATTGATTAATCTCTCCAAAAGGGAGGGGGGTTAAATGGGGGCTACAATGTATTATATCTCCCAGTGGCTTCATCTTTTTTTTTTTTAACTTGCAGAAAATCCAGATATGTATCAAAGCCAGAGTAAATCATATTTGTGATAAAAGTTAAACTTCTAGAACTAAGTAGAAATGTCAGAGCATGATGTTCTATATCCCAGGCTACTTACGGAATGACTAGTTTAACTGAAAAGCAGTTTTCCAGAAGTCTAGACGAACTAGACCCCCAGGGATGAAAAATCTCAAGGGTTATATTCAAGGTAATTAAAGAAGAGATGACTAAAATTTATAAACAAATCACTTTTGTATCTGTAGCTGTGGAAACACTGGAGCAAATAATGAAAACAATACTTCCCAATTTAAAAATATATGTGTGTAAGTTACATACTAAACCAGTTTAATTTCCTCTATGTTAAGGCAAACTCAGCTCACTGACCATCTGTCAATACTAACTCATAGGACAGAATAAAACTGCTTCTGGTTTCTTTATAGGAGTAGAAAGTCTCATCTTGCACCCATAGGGGCTCTGGTGGTTTCAAACTGCTGAGAGTTGCAACATGGCTAGGAGAACATTTAAACAAAACAATAACCATACATGTCATTGAATTATTTTGAAGGAACAGTCACCTGGATTTTTATTTAACCTACTGTTTTTGAGTGAATCATCACTGAAGCAATTTGAAAAGGATAATAGTCAGGAATTTGAAAGTTTGTATTCATAAACTGTTCCCTGGACTGATTAGATGCAGAATCCTGACATACTAACTTCCCTGTGTCTCAAATAGTTCACCGGGCACTTTTCTTGCTAGCTTCATTGGCTAGTATGATCCTAAAGAGAAAATGCATAACAGGAATTTGAAAATTGTAACAAAATGCTCTTATTTCCTTGAACTAATGGCCCTGTTCACTTTCATAAATGATCCCATTTAAAAGTTGAGACATTACTAATATTTTTTTTAAAAACTCAATTGCATGCATTTGTAGTTCTTTAATGTGAGAGCTGGGTGTTTTTAAACAAATAATATATACATGCCTTTTGTGCTTGCTTCAGCAGCACATATACTAAAATTGGAACGATACAGAGAAGATTAGCATGGCCCCTGCACAAGGATGACACGCAAATTCGTGAAGCGTTCCATATTTTTAAATCTTACTGTGCAGAGATTGCTCACAACATTTCCTCCAAGAACCATAAAGCCATTGTAGAAAGAGCAGCCCAACTGGCCATCAGAGTCACCAATCCCAACGCCAGGCTGCGCAGCGAAGAAAATGAATAGATGGCTATTTGGTCGTTTTATTTGTGCTAAATAAAACCATAAATGAAAAAAAATATATATATATATACATGCCTTTTCATATTTTTTATCGACGTATTTTTGAAGCTGAGCACAGTAATGGGGTAAAAGTACATTTGAGCATTGCTGCTTTGTACCCATTAGAAGACTGGGACTCCTTCACCTCTATGCAGTCTGAATCCTTCCCCAATCCTCGCACACCCACCTTTTGTCAAGCTGTCTCTTCACACAATGGTAATATTTAAATTAAGAAAAATTTCCCCTACCCAACTCCAGTTGATGGTAAAATGTTTATTAGTCAATCTTTTCCCCCAAGATACTTTATACAAAATTTTAAAAAATAAGAACTCATTCTTGCTTATTTTATTAGAGCCAGATGTATTACCTTTATACTGAGAAACTATCGACTCCCCATTTAATTTTGTTTTGCCTCTCTTATAAATGTGTGCTTCTCTACCTTAAATAACCTCAGGTTGTTTTCCTAGAAATCTAGTCAGCCATCTGACTATAATTTTTCTGTCTGGTATGCGAGATATTTGATGGGCATATGTGGCAAGCTTATAGTTTATGCCTTACTATATTCATTTTCATAAAAATTTGGAAGAACATATTCAGAACAGATGTGTATATATGTATACTTTTTTTTTCTCGAATCCAGAGAAAGCTTTATTCTGGGCATTAAAGGCTATGGAAGACTTACATAATGAAGAACTCTGCGGTCTCCCCCCACCCCTTAACTCTGTGGCAGCAGAAAGAGGGGATTGTTGCTCAGGTGCTCTTTGTTATTCTGCAATTTAATGATTTTCGCATGTTTGAGATTGCCATAAAGATCATGTGAACCAATTCCAATCTGCCCTAGAGAGTTTCCAAGAGTGAGAATCTATGGGACAGCAATGTGTTTAGGGATGGGAAGAGAGGGGTTTTGTTTGTTTGTTTACTAAGTGATACAATTAAAGGAGTTAGCTATTGAGTGGTGTTTACAACAGTCATCACCAGTAGCATAATGTGGTGATGTTTTCAGATAAGAAATGAGAAAAGACTTCAGTTCTAATTTGATTACTAAGTGTCAATTTGTCACAAAGATGAAGCATGTTGGTCCGGGTGGCTTACTCCCTTGAACAGAAGGGAAGGAGGATGAAGGAAGGGGAAAGACACCATGGAAATAGAAAGTGAGGTGCTCTATGGTCTTATGTAAAAAGAAGGCCCCTAGTTTACTTGCTTAAAAAGCCATCAATGAATAAATATTGATCAGTTACTGTGTTTAAGTCACTACGCTAAGTGCTAGTTATACCACAGCAAGGAAAGTACATGTATCCTCTCTTTCATAAAATTTGCATTCTAGTTGGAACACAGAATCCAAGCAACTAGTACAATAAATTAGTTGGCTATAATTGAGAACAAATGCATACACCTAACCTTGAATAAGAAGAGTTCAAGGAGCATTCTTGATTAAGTGACAGTGTTGCTTAGTTCTGAAGGATGCATGTGAATTTAGGAAGAAAGGCAGCGTAGGAAACCAGAAGAGGGCAGTGTCTCGGAAATCAGTGCAGGCTTTTTCTAAAGAGGAGGGAGTAGTAAGTGCTGAAACAGATAAGAAAAATCAAGGACGTTGAGAACTGTCTGCTACATTTACCTACCTAGATGGTATATTGCCCTTGACAATAGAAATTGTGGTAGAGTGGAGCCAGAAACTTCATTGAAGAGGGTTCAATGGATACTATGAGGCAAGAAGTTGGAGGCTGGAGTGTCATTATAAAGAAGATTTCCTAGAAGTATTTTTGAAAGGGAAATTAAAATTGAAGCTAGTAGATGGTTAGAGTAGAGAGAGCATTTATCTAAAGAAAGCATTATTTTGGGAGGAAGTTTAGACAGATTACCAGCAGGAACATATGGAAATAGGAATGATTGAGTGCTTTTAGGTGCTGTCTAATCAATTCCATCTCATGGTAACTGGCTGTACAACAAATTAAAAACACTGCCTGGTCCAACACCATTTTTTTCTATATCATTTTATTTGGGCTCATACAGCTCTTATCACCATCCATCCATCCATCCATCCATTGTGTCCAGCACATGTGTACATTTATTGCTGTCATCATTCTCAAAACAGTTTTTTTCTACTTGAGCCCTTGGTATCAGCTTCTCAGTTTTCTCCTCCCTCCCCACCCGCTCCATTATAAACCCTTGATAATTTATAAATTATTATTATTTTGTCATGTCTTACACTGTCCCTAGTTTCCCTTTACCCACTTTTCTTTTCTCCATCCCCAGGGAGGGGGGTGTATTTAGATCCTTGTAATCAGTTCCCCCTTTCCACCCCACCTTACCCTTACCCTCTTGGTATTGCTACTCTCATTAGTAGTCCTGAGAAGTTTGTCTGTCCTGGATTCCTTGTGTTTCCAGTTTTTATCTGTACCAGTGTGCATCCTCTATAGGAGGATTTATAAGGTAGAATTGGGATCATGATAGTCAAGGGAGAGGAGGTATTAAAGAACTTGAGGAAAGTTGCATGTTTCATTATTGATATAATGAACCCTGACTGGCTGGTCTCCTCTCTGCAACCTTTCTGTAAGGGGATGTCCAGTTGTCTACAGATGGGCTTTGGGTCACCATTCCACACTCCCCTTCATTCACAATGACAGGATTTCTTGTTTTTAGATGCCTGATACTTGATCCCATTGGCACATTGTGATCACACAGGCTGGTGTTCTTCCATGTCAGCTCTGTTGCTTCTCAGATAGATGCCCACTTATTTATCTTCAAGAATTCAAGACCCCAGACACTATATCTTTCGGTAGTCAGGCACCATCAGCTTTCTTCACCACATTTCCTTATGCACCCACTTTGTCTTTAGGGATTGTGCCGGGAGGGTGAGCATCATGGAATACCAGTTTAATAGAACAAAGTATTCTTGCATTAAAGGAGTACTTGAGTAGAGGCCCAATATCCATCTGCTACCTTAATACTAAACCTATAAATATATTCACATAGATCTGTTTCCCATCGTCCTATATAAATGCCTTTACATATTTCATTTTTGTATTTAGACTTCCATAAATGTCCTAGATCTCATAGTTACTTCCTTTTACTTACCTCTTGTCCGGGTATAATGCTTACCCTTCATTTGGGTTTCAGTAATTCCTGTCGGCTACATTTCCCTTGATCAAGCCCTACCATGCCTCCTACACCCTCCTCACCATGGATTTTAGATCACTTGTTTTTCCCTTGTCCCTGGGCTTGCTAACATCCCCTGCCACTCCCTTTCCAATGTCCCCTTGGAACTGTCAGTCCCGTTGTTTTCTCCTCCAGGTTGTTTATACAGCCTATCTTATCTATAATAATATGCACACACAAAAAAAGACAGAGCAAAACAAAGCAACAAAACAAATAAAAAAAAAACAGTGACAAAAAAAGGAAAGCCTGTAAATAACTCAAGACCTGATTGTTGACCTTTAGGAGTATTTTCCTGGTCAGTCTGATGGGATGCCATACCCTGGTTCCAAAGTTCATTTTTGTTATTCCCTTGAGACTTTGTTGTTCTGTTCCCCTTGCTGTTTTGTTGCATACCTGTAGTGTTTTGCCTCGGAATAGTGGGATCAGATAGGGCACAATTCCTGCACTTTGCCCCTAGTGTTGCTCCCTGTAGGGCTATGGATCAGTGTAGGATGTCATGTCTCCTAGTGGGGCCAGCCATACGCTCCTCTCTCTGCATTGCCTGCTCTCAGCAGGGATATCGTCCTCAGGTCTTAGTGGGCCAGAATATTCTTCACTCTTTCTTTCTCTCCCCTTATTTGCTCCTGTGTGCTCTGATCAGATGTCCCTCTCCCTGAGTTGTAGCTTCAGTGCTTTCTTTGAAGTGCATTCTTCTGTAGCCACCGTGCCAGCCCATCTCATTGAGGGCTTGCCTCTTTTTCACTGATCCTTCACTACACCAGAGACTTGTCTGTCCTGATAACATATTCAAAGTACATAAGATGAAGTCTTATCATCCTCATTCTGAGGAGCATTTTAACTGTTTGTTCTCCTGGCAGTCCATGGGATGCAGTCCATAGAAGGAGCAGTATTCTTAACCAATATCACATTCAAATGTATCAATTCTTCCTTGGTCTTTCTCACTCACTGTCCAGTTTTCTCTTCTGTATGAGGTAACTGCAGATGCCCTAGATTGGCTCAGGTGCATCTTAATCCTCAAGGTCATATATTTGCTTGAGTTGGAGGGGAAGAAGATTATGTAGCATGGAGAAGAAAGAATTGCTCAAGTGAGGATGTTGAGTTGGTTAGAAGGGGTAGGATCTAGTAATTTGAGAAAATCTTAACTTCCTACATAATTTCATTCAAGCATTCAACAGAAACTTAGAAACTGTCTACTGGGCTGAGCCCCTGTGGCATAGTGGTTGAGTGTGGGACTGCAGCCCACTGGATTGGTGGTTCAAATCCAGCAGCAGCTCTCCAGGAGCAAGGTTGGGCCTCCCACTCCCACCAGAGGGCATTGATGCCCCCCCCCCAATAAAAGAAACTGTCTACTCTGGATTAGAGTCATTGTAATGAACATTTATAATGAATATATATGAGACAAAAAAGTGAAAACATAAACAGATATGATATAATCTATCAAGCATCATATATACTAAAAGAGAATGATAGCATTTTTATATCACGGAAAAGGTTCTAATCTATAGAATTATCACTGACATCCACGTGATTCAGAATTATGTGTACTAGAATTACAACAAAATTTAATATTAAAATGTAATATTTTAGTTATATCACTACAAGGTACTCTATTATCTATTTACTAAAATTATATTTAGTGTTCTGTTCAGTGTTTAGGTTCAACAAAATACAATTTATAATAAGCTGACATCAATTATTATCTATTTAATAAAATTATATTTAGTGTTCTGTTCAGTGTTTGGTTTCAACAAAATACAATTTATAATAAGAAGCTGACATCAATCTCAGAGTGAATTTCAAATAAATTTCAAAAGGGTTTCTTTTACCTATATATTTCTTTGTATGTACTAAGAAATACAATGTACAAATCTTACATCTCTAGAGATTTCACTTAGAAAGCCACAAATATATGGCAGATTGGAGAAGCCAAATAACAAGCAGTGACACAAGATGTATCCCAAGGGCAGTGATGTAGTTGGAAATGAACTCTGTGAACTCTATGCTTAGAGAAATGAACTAGTACTCCAACATAAGGTAGGCAGCAAGAAGTTTTAAATAGACTCTCATCCTTATTTTTCTTGACTATAGAAAAATAATTCTGTAAAGTAGCATCGTATAGTGATGATGTAGCATAATTAGCACAGTATATTTCCTAAGCTACACCAAAAAAAACTGATATAATACCATGACAGTATTAACAATTTTCTTCATGATTTAGTAGCCTTTACCTTTACCACTTCAAGAGCTGATGTGCTACTCCCTAAAGAGACTTTTGATTTTTTTCAAATTATTCTTCATGAAAGAATGAATAATTTTTAGACATTTATGTAGATTTTGGTCAGTTGTACTTAATGTAATACATCAGAAAATTTATATGAGAATTAAAATGTTGATGTTTATTAATAATCACATATTTGATTTAATTTGGTTTAGTGTTTTTTGGAGCCCTGGTGGCATAGTGGTTACATATTGGGCTGCATACTTCAGCAGTTCAAAACTACTGATGAGGCTTTCAACTCCTGTAAATACGTCCAGTCTCAGACACCTACAGGCACTTCTCCCGTCTCGTAGAGTCATAATGAGTCAGAATCAACGTAATGGCAGTAAGTTTGATTTTGAATTTGGTATAATGCTTTCAACTGTGTAGATACTAACAAATTATGGGGCTGAGCCCCGGTGGCATAGTGGTTGTGTGCGGGACTGCGGCCCACTGGGTTGTAGGTTCAAATCCAGCAGCAAGGCTGGACCTCCTACTCCCACCACCAGAGGGCAGTGATGCCCCCAAAACAAACAACAACAACAACAATAACAACAAACAAAAAAACAAATTATGTTTAACATATGAAGTGAGTACACTTGTAGTCAGGCCGAGCCTGTATATAGGCAGGTAGTCATCTGAACAGAACAAAGAGATTGTGTATTCTTTTAAATCAAGAAAGGCGTGTTTTATTTTTCCATATTTATTCACTCTGTATGCAGACCGCATACAGAAGATACACTATACAAAAGATTCTGTATGCAGTTCATATACAAGAAGATAGACCAAATGAATAAGAGGGCTGCGTCAAGATTGGAGGAAGGTTTACTGAAACACTGCCATAGGCACGTGGCATGACCTTGCTTGCTGAAAGTAAAGAAAGCTTGAAGCATTTGCTGATGAAGACCAAAGATTGCAGCTTTCAGTATAATCACCAAAATGGAACCAATAAGCATTATTAATAGCAGCAAACACTGAAGTTGTCCGGATTTTTTTAACTTGGTTCTATGATCAGTGCCCGTTGGAAGCAGAAATCAAGAAATCAAATGTTAGAGTACATTGGGAAAATCTGCTAGATATCTTTAAAATGTTAAAAAAAACAAATGTCGCTTTGAAGACTAAGGTACACCTGATTCAAGCCAGGGAATTTTCAGTGTCCTAATATTCATGTAAAAGTTGGACAGTCACTAAGTAAGACTGAAAATGGATTGGTCTCCTTGAATTATGATGTTGGTGAAAAATTTTGACTATAATATGAGCTGTTCAAAAAACTAAGCCTTTGTTACAAAAAGTTTAGGCAGAATGGTTCTTAGAAGCGAGGATGGAAAGATTTCATCTCTCTTACCTTGGACGTGTGTCAGGAGACACCAGTCCCCCTGAGCAGGACGTCATGCATGCTAAAGTAGAGGAGCAGTATACAATGAGATGGATTGACATCGTGCTGCTGTAATCACCTGCATTATGTGAATGGCACAGATCCAGAGAGTGTTTCCTCCTGTTGTACAGAGTCATTCTGAATTAAAATATGCTGAAAGTCAACTAACAACAACAAAGCAAAGATGGTTAGAGTGGTTTCATGGTTTATTCACTTATTTATTTTAACCAATAGGACTATAACATCAAATCACCAGGATATTTTTCCACTTGAATTTTGTGATCTTATAAAATCAAAATGTTGCTATATAAATGTAGTTCCACACATTTCCAAGTTGTAGTCAATGCTCTCTATATTTTTAAATGAATTAATTTATGCCATAGTCTCTTTTTCATTCTGGCAAATCCTACTCAGAAGGTATTATCAATAATTTAGCACAATAAAAATTTTATAAAAGGATTAATACTTAGATGCAACATTATTTGCATTGCTAAATTTATAGCTTTTAAAATAATAAAATACTGAGGCTTCAGCTCTTCTTAAAGTAAATTTCCAAAAAAGTTTTTTATCTTAGTCAGTTTTTGTCTAATTTAATATATTTCCTTTAAATTTGAATTAGTAATATCCAGTGTCATTCTCTTGTTTATTTTTAAATTGCTTCTTCAAATGTCAGTGCTAAAATCTCCTGCAAAATCTCTTTCTTATGGTGGTTGACACACCAGAACTATCAAGGGCTTAATTATGTGCTTCAATGATTTATATCCATTTAAGTCACAGGAAACATGTCCCAGACACAAGCATAACAATGTATTTCATGTTATACGTGTGAATTGTAACATAAATGCAAATCGCACTACTTGCTTTCATGAATCTAGCAGTATCTAGACAACCAACCAACTCCTTGAAAAGATCAAATTATAATTTCTGAAGTAACATGTAGAGCAAGTAAAGCAATCAACAGCTTATTTGTTAGATTTCCACTTTTCAAAGCATTTTTGATGGCATATGGAAACTGTTAGAACTATTAATGACTTCACTGTTAGGGTCCATGATGAAATGGAATTACTTTTAAAATCTAGATCCTAGAGAAATTAATTGAAGATATTTGGAAACAATAGTAAACATGACGTTGAAAATCTGGAGGACTGGTTCTACAAAAGAGACTTTTTCTAGAACCTCAAATCAACCCTTTATGAGCAGAATATATGTGAAAAGAGATCAACTCATCCAAATTTGGGATTTTTGTGCAAAATAGAAAGTTGTTTATATACTCTGAAAGAAAACCACGAAATAAACACTACAACATTGGGCTGAATATTTTTATCATGTCTAATTTATCTCCTGACTTTAAAGGACCTTAGCAAGTCATACTAAATACGCTGTGTAATTGTGCAAAATGAAAAGCCATAAGGTTGGTAAAAATATCTCAAAACAGTGTTTGAACAAAACATATTTTAATTAGTGGCATGATTATGAAATTTAGCTTGGCAGAGAAGGAAGGCAAGAAGACATAAAGTGACTAAAAGACTGTAGAGATTAGATCAATAGAATGAAAGAGGCTGGATTGTTTCTGTAGGCAGTGTCCTAGAAACACCAAAAGTGGTCATTGAGAAGTAGGATATTTGGAGGGATTTCAGGCTTTGCAAATGACAGTATTAAGTATATGATAACAAGAATGGGTGGAAGTGAGAATGTGAGAACATCAAGAAACAGAATCAAGAATATGGAGGGAAAATATTAAAGTCACCAAGAAATAAGACAAAACCAGTATGTGAATGCTTGTTTTTGAATGCTACTACTGCCATTACCAGCTGTGTCCATGGACAAGTTACATAACCTGGCTAAGTTTCCTCATCTGGTGAAATGAAAATAATGACAGTTTATTTCTCAAAGTTCTTACCAGGATCAAATAATCTGCCCTAGCATGTGGCAAACAATACTATGACCATGATTATTATAACCATCATTCTTAGAATCTAGTACTGAATGAGTCTCAATTTTTCCTTCATTCAACATTTAACTAAGCAACTGTCTTATGCCAGGTATTGTGCTACTTCTCCTTTTTAAAATTCTGTATGATTTTCTTTGGCTATTTTGCATTTCAGGAACATCAAGTTCAACCAAAATGATACACTACAGCCGCCTTTGCCATGTGTTCTTCTTGCTAATATAAATGCTGTACAGTAAGAATACTGACTCAGAAGGAAATAAAACAGGCCAAGGCAGACGTTACTTGGATCCATAAATTAGACAAACTCACTGTAACAGAAGAGATTTGGGGAGACAGACCCAACTATAGAAAGAGAATCTCGTTCTATTGCTGATGGTATCCAAAATGTATGCTTATAGGATTGAGGAGATAACGAATATGGGAAATTAACCTCTGATGCTTCACCATGAAACATAAAATGTTCTGGCAGGCAGGTTAAACATATGGTTACCATGCTAGAGGTAGGCTACTGGAATATAGACACTTGAACATCATAGAATAAGATGGGGATCCAGTTACTGAACATGAAGTATAATCAGTGAAATAATGATCTTCTTTGCAAAGGACCACACTTCAAGTCTGGGCTCTTGAGAGCAAACTGAGGCTATTTACTATTTATAAAAAAATAAAAGAGCCTTAAGTTTGCATTATCACCTGGCCAAATGCCACAGGCAGTTTCACCTTCTGGCTCAAAACACACAATTTATTCATCTACATAAATGCCAACCAATATGTTGCATAGGAGTGAGTGTGTTTTGCCAATTGTAGTTTGAGCGGACATGGGGAAAAACCGAAACAATGTGATGTGAATTTTGTTCTCTGTGTTTAGGCAAGCTACGACCTATATCTATGCCAGTGGAATATAATTGGGTGGGGGACTATGAAGATCCAAATAAGATGAAGAGAGATAGTAGAAGAGGTAAGTGTTCTAGAATCTTAGTGTAGGCTGGGTTGTTTGAACAATGAGCAAACTTAAATGTTATTGAAATAGGATATTATGGTTTCAATGGGAAACTGTTCATTCTGTCATCAACTCTATGGTACGCCAAAATCAATCCAGGCCAACAGTTAATTATCTTGATCAGTTATTAATTAAGTATCTTCCCTGAATCCTTCCTAAGGGATCCAGGATAGATCAGTGCGCTGTAAAAAAAAATTGCTATCTGATTTTCATCTGAAATATATTATTTGGAACAAAAAAAGGTCAGAAGTGTGAAACTGCATTAAAATATTAAGTTTACCAAATAGGAATAATTTATTTTCAATCCCCAATGGTCCGCAATGCAATCTCTCTCATTACTTTTGTGTTGATCCAACCTTAAAATAACCATTGAAGCACATGGGTAAATGCTTACGTAAACTAGGGCAATGACTAATGACAACCATAAAGAAATGGACAAACAAACCCAAAACAAACAAACTGCCTTGCCTTACCCCCCTACTCCCCTATTCTGTTTGCTCTTCAGGCCTATCCTCTTTCTTGGGATGGGTACTCTTGCAGTATCTGGCAGTTTTGATGTCCCCTTCTCTTGCCAGTGAGGTGAGCCATAGAGAGAGCACGTGCAACTCTCCTAGCCAATGGGATTTGACCACACATGTGCATGGTAGGCCCCGTTGGTCCTGCTGCTCTTTTCCACTTTTCAAAGCTATAAGCCGAACGGTTTGTAGGTGAAAGTAAAACAAAACAGAACAATTCATAGCACCTAAGCCCATAAGCTTCCTTCCTAACATGTTTGACCTGTTTGTCATTTCTAACCAGTGTCAGAATTTATTTCGTTAGTACACAGATCCACAAACCACACAGGGACACTCAAGCATGAATATCTGTTTCATTACACTGAATGTGTTGGTAAATACAGGAACATTGACAGATTATTTTAAATCTGTGTATTCACTTACTTTGCAAGCTCCAGTTTCTAATCTCATGTTATAGGATTCATTACAGGAGTGAGAGGCGAGCAAATATGTCACCGTTCAAACTGCTAGTGACATCTATAAAAAAAGCCTTATGAAGTACTAGGTGCTATCAATTTACACATGGCTTTTATGAACTAAGTTTTCTAATGCTATCTAGCATGCCACAGGTCATTGTTTGTTACCAGACTTTAGCATCAGCCCTCTAGGAAAGCTTTTGAGAGCCACACAGTTAGAACTTATTACTCAAGTCCTATAGGCGATTCTGATGTGTTTGGTCTAGAACTAAAATCTGGGAACATAGTCAACTCGCTATTTCCTGTTCTCTGATGTCAACACATTAAGAACTTTTACACTTTAATTCCATAGACAGAGATTTCATAGATTAAGTCAAGTTAAATTTTTGAACTGTAATCTAGTAGCACAACTTTGGGAAAGGACAAACGTGGGATATTTGCATATTAATATGGGGATATTTCTCTTTTCATATAGAGAACTCTCTACTCCGATATATGAGCAATGAAAAAATTGCTCAAGAAGAATACATGTTTCAGAGAAACAGCAAAAAAGACACAGGGAAGAAGTCAAAAAAGAAGGGGGATAAGAGTACTAGCCCGACTCACTATTCATTGCTACCTAGTTTACAAATGGATGCATTGAGACAAGACATCATGGGCACACCTGTGCCAGAGGCCACTCTCTACCATGTAAGTACATGCTCAAAAACTCTACATTGCAGCTTTTATTGCAAAACTGGTGAATTATTCTTTGGGGTAAATTCCCTGTTTTTCTGTTGTCAAATTTTCATGCAAAGTCCTAACTTAGTTCATATCCTTTTTAAAAG
The DNA here is from genome assembly GCA_004026705.1 of Nesogale talazaci. Taxonomy (NCBI): domain Eukaryota; kingdom Metazoa; phylum Chordata; class Mammalia; order Afrosoricida; family Tenrecidae; genus Nesogale; species Nesogale talazaci. Next base: position 110,570 of record PVJH01000023.1, on the reverse strand, counting down.
GATGGGTTTCTTTGTCAAGTTTACATGTTGAATGATTTCATATGTAGTAGCAGGTTCAGTTATCAGTGTGATAATGCATAGTTATTTGATTATTTAAGTTCAACATTAAAGAGATTTTTAGAAAGTATTTATGGTTTTACCAAAAAAATGATCATGTTTTATGAGGCTCATAGAGTGTATGGTGTTATAGATAAATGTGAGGAGACATCATTATCTGGTAAGGAAGACATACCAGTGATTCCACGTAATAGTTAGAAGTGTGAACTGTTGATAGAACATAGGCGAAGAGCCTTACCTGCTAGGGGAATGAGAAAAGGCTTCATAATGGAGATGCTCTGTGTGAAGCATGAAAGATGAGTATTTAGGGGGAAAGCATATGTAAGAACATGATGTCTATGACTCAAAATTGCTGGTTCATTGAAAGACAGGAAAAGCAAAGGAGGAGATATCAATGGATGCATGTGAAGACATAGGCAGAGATTAGGTCACAAATTTTATGATAAATCTAAGCTTCTTCCTACCATGATGAAAGCCAGTAAAGACTTTTGGCTGGGGAGTTAAATGTTTGCATGACTCTTTAGATTACTCTATTGCAAAATTTCAAATGAGAGACCAAAGGTATGGCTATTTATTAAGCACAGGCAGTGTGGTAACTGAGACCCTCATTTACATTGACTCACAAATTCAAACCTTGGTAAACCTTGATTGAAATGGAGTTTGCTGGACCAGTGGAACTATATTTCTCTTAATAAATGAGATAAAAGCAATTTATCTATGGAAGTATATGATATATGAATATTGTATCAAGAAAACTGCTCAAAAAATGAGCAGAAACTGAACTTGCCCTATGGTTACCATGGGTGAAAGAGGAAGAGTTTTTGCTTACGGGGGCATTGAGTTCATTTTAATGATAGTGGAAAATTTGGGGAAGGATATCAATAGTGATTGTACAACATGAAGTGTACAATCAATGGCACTGAATTATACCTCTTGAAATTGTGGGGGGTGGAAATTAAAAACAAGGTCTACAAGTTTTTAGCTAATTTGAACAATATGTTCAATACCCAAAGTCTTACAAAAACATAATCTGTCACTGATGTAGAAGTATGTGGTGTGAAGGATTGAATAACTTCCCTTTAGGTTCTTTTTGAATTCGCTTTCTTACATCATATTTACTTATTCCAAAGCATTGTTATAAGCTAGAATGTTGAGAAATATTTTTTTATTTGCATTGGATTAAGGATGTCCTTTTCCTCTTTTTCTTCCCTCTCATTTCCCCAGTGATACAGCTGACCCTTTCTCCCCATCTCCACCCGCCAGGCTTTTCCACTCCAAGAAAGTATTGCCCATATCAAAATCTGTTTCATTAAATGACTAATCAATTTTTTTATTTTATTTTCCAGTGATTTTTATTGGGGGCTCTTACAGCTCTTATAACATTCAATACGTCATTTGTATCAAGCATATTTATACACATTGCCATCTTCATTTCCAAATATTTTTCACTTGAGCCCTTGCCATAAGCTCCTCTTTCCCCCTCCTTTTTTTAATGAATCATTTTATTGGGGTCTCATACAACTCCCATCACGATCCATACATACATCAATTGTATGCAGGCCACATTTGCACACTTGTTGCCATCATCCCTCTTAAAACATCCTCCCTCCACTTAGGCCCCCAGTACTAGCTCCCCATATTTCCCTTCTCTCCCTCCTCCCCATCCCCCATGAACCCTTAATAATTTACAAGTTGTTATTACTTTTTCATATTGTACACTCACCAGTGTGTCCCTTCCCTCACTTCCCTGTTGTCCATGCCTCATCAAGTTACTTTTATCTATAAATATTTGAAATCAGTCTCAAAGTAGTATTCTTGAATGTGTGATGAGGTTCACTTTAGTCAGAAGAGTATTAGCCTGAGCAAAAAGTCTGAATAGGAAAGACATCTGCTCTAGAGGCAAGTTTGCGAGAGAATAGCCAGGAGTGGGAAGAAGCGGCCACTGCACACCTAGTACATTGCATGTCAAAGAATTTAGATTTTCTTGGAAGACAAGCCATTAAAGACACATTTAAACACTCAAGTCTATTCCATGGGGCCCTGGACATCTGGACATGACTATAGACTATGCCATATTAGGAAAGAAAAACAGAAAATGAGGCTTATGAGTTATGGATAATATCAATATTGCTTGATGCTGTTGCATCGATCTGACTCATAGCAGTGTTAGGTAGAAGTGAACCAACCCTTCGCCAGTCTTCTCCATTCCTACGATCATTGCTGTGTGTGAGCCCTTGTGCTAACCCAGCTCCTCAAGGCTTTTTCTCTTTTGCATGATATCCTTCTCCAGGGACTGATCCTTCGTGATAACATGCCCAAAGTATGTGAGATTAAATATTTCCATCCTCAATTCTAATGAATATTCCATCTAGGAGTTTCTCCCAAGGAAGACAAATTATTGGCTTGGGTCGTCGGTCCACAGTCCAGTCAATGTTCTTCACCAATGCGGAAGTACCAATTCTTTTCCAGCCTTCCGTATTCATTGTCCAGCTTTTGCATGCATGTGAGGTGATTGAAAATTCCGTGGGTTGAGTCAGGCGCACCTTAGTCCTGAAGGTCACTTCTTCGCTCTTTAACACTTTAAAGAAGTCTGTAGATGGCGGTTTGCTTGGTGCAATACATTATTTCATTTCTTGAATGCTGCTTCCATGGGCCTTGATGGTGCATCCAAGGGAAATGAAACCCTTTGACAACCTCAATATTCCCTGATGTTAATGATGCTGCTGATTGACCCTGTTGTGAGAAGTTTTATATTTTATGATAAGATATAATCCATACTAAAAGCTGTCCTTTTGACTCTTCAGTATTTCAAGTCCAATTTGCTTTAAGCAAGTAAGGCCACTTGTATATTGCAGGTTATGAATGATCCAATCTTGATGCTAGGTTCTTTATAGAATCCAGTTTCCTGGATTCTTTGCACAGCATGCAAATTGAATAAATATGGTGAAATCAAAGGAGGTCGAATTCTCACCACCTTTCGAAGGGCATTATTTGACTATCTCTAGCAAGAACCTATGGAGCCCTGGTTGCATAGTGGTTATGCATTGAGCTGTAACTGCAAGGTCAGTTGGAAACCACCAGTCACTCCATGGGAGAAAGACAGGACTTCCTACTCCTGTCAAGAATTGCCATCTTGGAAATTCAAAGAGGCAATCGTGCCCTGCCCTGCCCTACAGCGACCCTATGATTCAGCATTGACTTGATGGCAGTGAGTTTGGTTTGTCGGTATCAAGAACCCGGGACCCCTGGTGCTAATGTGAGTCAAGCATTGGACTTCCAACTGCAGGGTCAGGAGTTCAAACTCAACGCGGTGGGAGGAAGATGAGGCTGTGTGATCCTGTCAGCATTTACAATCTCAGAAACCCTAAATAGAGATTCCAGGAGACGAAATCAATTCATTTTGCTTTTGTTATCAAGAACCTGGGCCCAATAACTTCACTTCTAGATTTTTATTGTAAGGATTCAGAAAATCCACTTTGACCTTATACTGTTATCCTGTTTCCTAAATCTGGGAAATAGTATTAACCAGATAGGTAATGCTTATCGAAACTACTTTTGCCAGAAGTTCAGCACCAAGTAAAAAGCACATTGGTAGTTTTTGTTGAAATCCTCCAAAGTCGTACTGAGCCACCAATCCCAGAGGCAATGACTGGGGTTTCTACCTCTCTTCTCAGGTGTTCTAGTCTCGTAAAGAGTGACAGGCTTGGAAACTCGCCTGGGTAGTTCTCCCTTGTCCTGTCATGTCCGTGTGAATCGGCATGGACTGTTGGGAGTGGGTTAGGTTTGGGTTTCGGTCTCATTTTTAGAGAGGTATCAGGGAATGTTATACTTCTTCTTTTGAGCCTCACATCAGTTCTGTTTGCACATGAGGAAATGCCAAAGATGCTATTTTAGAGAGGTATCAGGGAATGTTATACTTCTTCTTTTGAGCCTCACATCAGTTCTGTTTGCACATGAGGAAATGCCAAAGATGCTATTTTCCCGGTGTTGTTGCTATTGTGGTTAAAACAGAATGACTCGTGGCTCGATCCAGCACCATCTCACAATTGTTAGCTTTGAGCCCATTATTGCAGCCACAGTGTCGAATCATCTGCTTGAGAGGCTACCTTTTTTTTCCTCTGACCTTCTATTTTACCAAGCACAAAGCTATTTTTTCCAGGGACTGGTCTCTTGCCGATAGATGAGATCCATTCCAACTTACCCAGTGTCTCCCCTCAAACTATATGATAAAAAGTGTAAGTGGAAGCTAGAAGCCAAATGACCTCCTCCAGCCAGGTAGACCTTCTCTACACAAAGGAATTTGTGCTTTAACAAAAACCTGAGAAGTGAGAAATTTTAACAAAGATGTACCTTTTATGTTGATTTTAATAACACTTCAATGCCGGGATGGAATTCTATTCACATTTATCTCCTGTTTTATGTTAATGTATATTTCAAAAACCATACAAAGCTACTTCTATTATAAAAGCATAAATCCACAGCTGGGACTATAGAGTATTATAGTTAAAATTGCTTGGACATCACAAGCAAAAGAACATGCTCTTAAGTGATTGCTTTTTATATTTCATAAGAACTCGTTTTATTATTTTTTTACCTTTCATCCACGTTTATTTGAAAAATGAAAAGGTTTTTTCCCATTGTGTTAAATTTTCTTTGAAAACACAAGATCAATATCAAGATGTAATTCAATTACCTTTGTGATGAGCCACTAAGCCTCATTCTTACCAGTTATGCCTATAGATAATATGCCATTTTTAGCAATAGAATCAAATTATGAAGATTGAATATTGGATTTCATAAGATGCTATCTCTGCTATATGGCAAGCTCTTTATAGTTAAAAGATTTTTAAAATGTAATGGAAACTTAGTTGAATTTGATAGGAGAATCTTTTGCTTAGCTTTTAACAGAAATGTTTATATTATACTAGATTTAGAAGGTTAGAGGGTTATACATATACATTTTAATCTTAAAATTAAGTTCATGTACAGTCTTCCAGTTTATATAATTTTTATTAAATGGATTTAAAATCAAATAGCTCACTATGTCCTAACTAGTCTACCATCTATCATTTGTTTGCCACCTCTATACTTTTTGACATGGTATTCCTTCTGCTAAAAATACTCTTATTCTTTCACCGCCCACATTAACAGAATCCCCCCCCACTAAAAAATAAGAAAGTTCCCTGCTATGGAGTCTGTTTCAGTTCATTTCTCACCCATGCCTATCCCGTGTATTTTTTATTCAAAATATTTATTTACCCATGTGACTACTTACTGCTGTTCTCCCTTATACACGGAAGGGCAGGGGTGTCAGGGTGGACAGAAAAAGCTCTCCATCTTCCTCAGCACTAGATTTCAGCATCTAGTAAATAGTACCTTGAGAACCTGTGCTAAGATGAAAGTTCTTAAATACAGTCCTTCAGTCGATGCAGGCGTACCAACCACCAAATGATGGGGTGGAAACAGGCAAGTAGGGTACCTGACAAACGAATCAAGGATAACTTGTCAGCTTTTCTGTGTAAAGAGAGCCATCTCAGAAGCAAGAACAAAGAATTCCAGGACCATCAAAACATAAACAAAGAGAAGCCGCCAGCAGAGGACATGTGTGATCCATCCCTGTCTGCAGTGGTGGAGGTAGTAGAGGCTGTGGCACAGAGACCATGAGACAGCAAAGAGCCAAGAACAGTGCTTAGACCAGTGGTACTCAACCTGGGGGGTTGTGACCACTTTGGAGATCAAACCACCCTTTCACAGGGGTCACCTGAGACCATATTTCTGATGGTCTTAGAAACCAAGATGCCCCTCCTCTAACTCTCTCCAGGCACCCACGTACAGGGTCACCACACCACGAGGAAGTCTATTGAAGAGTTGCAGCATTAGGAAGGTTGAGATCCACCAGCTCAAACTATGAGGTAGTATGGCAAGTGGGCTTCCAGACCCACCAGGATGGTCGTCAGTACCGCTCTGCTCCATAGATGCCAACAACAGTTAGCTCCACTGCAGCCCCTGCCCTGCTGTCTCCAACTCGGCCTCAGAGCTTTACTTCCAGCTGCTCCTCTTTTCCTCCTTGCGCGACCACTTCATTACTAAGATCCCAGCAGCGTCTATCAGCCAAGACTGAGAATGGTTTTCAAAACAGTACAATTTTATGTTCCCTACTCACTGATTCTCTGTCTGAGAACGTGAAAGTCGTGAGCTGCAAAAGCCCTCTTCACACTTGAGCACACATGAAGAAAAGATACTCTGTGGTGTGTGTAAATAAACTTCAAGTGTAGTGATAAAATGTGCTTAGGTTAAAAAATGATTGGCTAGCTCTGAGTCTCATCTTTAAATCTTTTAGGATGTTCTTCTTCCTGAATATAATATGCCCAGGACCCATGGCCAGAGCGTGGCAGCTGGCTCAGAGTGACCCTGTAAAACAAAGTGGAACTGGCCCCCGGGGCTTCCAAGGCTCTGAATAGTTGCAGAAGCTGTTTGCAGAGCTGACGTGGGGTTAGACTCTAAGCATTTAACCAAGGCACCACCAAAGCCCCTTTCATTTTATATATATATATATATATATATATATATATATATATATATATGATCATTTGATCTCACAGTAAAGCTGCTAAGCTAAATTCATAAAATAATCACTCATTTTATATCTGCATGCTAAGCTGCCAAGAAAAGTAAAATTTGATCTAGGCAGTTATACTTTCGTTAATTTAATTTTAGATGGTTTATTAAAAACAGCTTTTGAGTAGGTGTTCAGAAATCTGGATGATTCTTTTCATATCATATCAATGTTTCTGTGGCTTTTCCTACTTATTTAAGATAGAAGTGCAAACATTTCACTTTTGTTTTACTTCTAATAAGAATGTTTTGCCATTCTGGTCAATTAGTGAGGGGTTATTGTTGTTATTTTGGTGAGGGGAACGAAAGCGATGGTGTGCTTTAACAGCACATTTTGTTTTTATTTATGTATCAGGTAAATAAGCATGGACCAGTCACTGCTCTCCATACTTCATAAATATTCATTCCTATCATTCTCACAAAACTCCTATGAGGCAGTGTATCTTAGTATCCTCATTTAATAGATGACAAAGCTGAAGTCCATTAAGGAGCTAAATCCTAAATGAGGAAGCATGTATTTGAACACTAGCTGTCTGGTTCTTAGTACACTATATTGCCTCTCTAAAATAGTTCTCATCATGGCACCCATATGTGATTCTCAATCATAATGTTAAGGAACATGTAAAGATTAATAATAGTATTTCTCTGCTGCTAATTTTAACAATTACTGATTTTTTAATTATCTGTGCTAAAGACCTGTGTAACATCATCTCACCCCATCTTCAAAATGACCCTGGGGGATTTATGTTATTATTATTATTTCTGATTTTGCAGAACTGAAACACAAGCAACCAGCTGATCTTATTCAAAATCACATAGCTAGACTGTAGCAAAAGAGAGCTATTAGTCCACACAATCTTCTAACTCAACATTGCATGCCTTTAGCTGAATTCAGTAATTTCTATGCATAAGTATATGAGCATTAGAGAAGATAGAGCTATTATTATCACAAAGTAGGGGAAATGTCATATTATCACCATGTAAGAATTGACAACTAATTGTATCTGCAGTTGTAAAGGTTGATCTGACCCATAGCTGACTGGCTGAGCTGACTTGCTTTTGGATCAAAGTAGCTGAAATATCAAAGGACTAAATTTTCCTGGCAAGGAAGCCATCTCCGAAGTGCTACTTATTTATAATAGTCAATTCCTCTCATGTTTACTTTACTCTCTTAGAAGGGTTTGCATGATGTTCTTACCAATGAGGTGCTTGCTAGCATGTCAGGCATCCATCCTAAATAGTGCTGTATTCATATTTCTATGTATTTCTGATACCTGTAAATGACTACTTTTTGATTGTTAATGCTTAATGTCAAGTCGTAAATGGTAATAGACTGGACCGGGGAAGGTGTTTTCTAGTGGTCACATCCCCTATGCAGTGAGTCTGAAGGCATAGTCTATCCTTGAAATGGGCTTTCAGATGACTGACATTTGACCCAGATGAGGCAAGTCTGCCTTTGATTCTTCTAGGAAAATAACATAAAATTGGCTTCGAATTGGCAGATTTTCCGTTTTCCCATATGACTAGATATTGCATTCTGTTAAACTACTAAATGAATTCGGAAAGGTTGCAAAAGGGATCATTATAAAATAAGGCATCCGTCGAGTCTATGCTATTTTCTCATTCTGTATTCACTCGAAAAGCCTGGCATTCACGCAGCCCTCAACAATAGAACCATGTTCCTCCTACACAGGCGCAAAGGCAGCTGGTGCGGCTTCCCACAGTTTCAAGAGGAAGCCTATATTGATTCACTTTCGGAATTTTCTTTGTTGCCTGTGGTTTTCTGTTTCAATTCTTTCCCATTCTACGTTATTTTTAGATTTTATCACTATCAAGTTCAGGGTTTGTTTTGGGTTTTGGATTTGGTTGCTTGCTTCCCCCTGGAGTGTATAGTGATTCATACTTACCTGCAATTTTCTAAGAATGAGACTTTAAGTCATGTGCGATTTATAGGTAAAATAGGAATCATCTATACCTCAATACTTATAGGGTAACATTTGCTTGATATCACCCACTCATTTTCCAGTAGAAATGGGGACATAGGGGTCTCAAAGGGTGTTCTGACTTATTTTGGGGAACAATGATGGAAGGTGTATTTGGATCCAGAATCTTCATTAAAGATATATTATAAAAACAAAAATGTTATCTGTACTTGCTTACAAATATGAAAGTTATTGAATGTTAGTCTGTGAAGAAGCCGAGAAGAAAAAAATCACGTTTCCTGATTTATTTATACTAATTAATAATTCCATTTGATTTTTTATGAGGAAACCTCATGGTCCTGTGGGCTAGGCATTAGACTTCCATTAGCAAAATCAGTGCTTCAAACTCCCGAGTCACTCCAGAGGAGAATGATGGAGCTGTCTACCCCTATAAGGAAACCCTATGCCAGGTCACTATGAAGTAGAATAGACTTGATGATGAAGGGTTTTGTTTGAGGTTAGTTTTCCTTTCATACGTAAGAGTTTTTAATAGTCAATCCTAGAGTAGAGGCATTATTAACATCAACAATTGGAGGTTTAAAGATTTACTAATACAATATTTAATTTCTGGACAAGATGAAATACACACTTTCCATTATGTCATTGCTGTGAATGACAACAAAGACCCTCGACAAAACTCACAAATCACCTAACAGGAGACTCAAAAAGGTAGACAATAAAATGGACATACTGACGTGGCCAGAGTGTTAGAGGGGGAACCCTGGTGGCTTAGGGGTTCATGTGTTGGGTTGCTTACTGCAAAGTCGGCAGTTTGAATCCAACAGTTGCTCTGCAGAAGAAAGAGGAAGCTTTCCACTGTGGTAAAAAAAAAAATCTTCAGCCTTGGAAACTCAACGGTGCGGTTCTGCTCTGCCTTATCAGCTCAATGGCACAGACTGGGTGAGTGTTAGAGAAGCCTACACACCTCGAAATGTTGATGAACACAAACGATAGCCTCAAGAAAAGCTTGTTCTCTTTAATCAAATCTCAAAAACCTCACTCCCATCAAGTCAATTCCAACTCGTTTTGACCCTGTTGGACAGGGCAGAACTACTCCAGTTGGTTTCTAAAACTGTAGCATTTTCCAGGAATAGGAAGCTTTCTCTTTCTCCCACAGAGCGAATGGTATTTTTACACTGTTGGTCATATGCCACTAGGGATAGAGGAAAAGAATGGTCCATAATAGCAAACTTTTCGTCATACCTACCTGTTTACAAGGTGGAAACTCTAGAAAAGGTGTGCTCTACACTGTACAGGTGCAAAAAGTGTCAATTCACTAAGAAAGAATCATAATCTTAAATGTCTGTGTACCAAACAAAGAAGTCCATGAAGGAAAATACAACAGAATTAAAAATAGACATTGACAAATCTATCATTATACTTAAGGAATTCAACACTCTTCTCTCAGTATTCTACAGAATCAGTAGGTTTAAAAAAGCCACCAAAAAGATAGAAGAAATGGCTAATAGTGTCCATCAACATAATCTAATTGTCATCCAGCAGCGAGTACACATTCTTTTGAAGCACGCATGGAACGTTCAGCAAGATAAACTATATCTTGAGTCATGAAATGAATTTTAACACTGTAAAAACAAAATAAACCATTGGAATATTGCAAAGTATGTTTTCTGACTATAATGGAATGAACTAGAAATTAACAACAAAAAGGCAGCCAAGTCTTCTTTAAAATCAAACTGCATGTGTCTAAGTAATTCATGGATATAAGAAGATACAGGGGAAATAGAACTTAATGAAAATTATACACAGTTTATAAGATAAATTTTTACAGCACTAAATCCTTATATCAGAAGAGAAATCTCAAATCATTAATTGCAACTTCAACTTCAAGAAATTAGAAATAGATCACCTACCACCAAAAAAAAAAGTCACAAGGAAGGAATAAAGAGCAGAAATCAATGAAATTGAAAAGATAAAATAATACAGAAAATTAGTCAACCAAAACCTGTTTACTTGGTTTACTTTTGAAAAAAATCATAAGATACACACCACACATATACATATATAACTCTAGCAAGACTGACAAAAAATTTGAGAAGATTCAATTTACTAATCTCAGGAATGAAATAGTGTATATACACATTTCATGCATTAAAAAAAATACAAAGCAATGCTGTAAATGGCTCTGTGCTCATAAATTTGACAGGACTAAATGAACTAAATCCTGACTACTAAAACAAAGCGATTCATTTAAATTAATCTTATTCTGGTTAAAGAAATTTAACGACTAAATGACTTCCAAAAAGAAATAAGCCAATAGCACTGATATCTGTATTGGTAGGGGGGATAACTCATTTTACTCTAATTGTTATGTTCTGTGATGGTGATACTTTTAAAGTGTTTGGAGTCTATCAAAGATTTGTTGTATAAGATTTTAATAGAATTCTTAAGAAATTAAGTATATACATTTTAATAATTGTAAAAAAATGTTTTCTTCATCAATTTGAAAGTTTAATAAATTGAGTATTAGACAATAACAAAAAAAAAAAAGATTCACTGTTGCACCCTTACATTTGAGAGAGATTTTCATCAATACTACATAAAACAGTTTACTGATAAACTGAAGCTGATCCTTTGATTTCATGTTTAGGCAAATGATTTCTCTCATTCTCCTGGCTTCTAGTTCAGTGATTCTCAATCTTTCTAATGCCGTGGCCCTTTAATATAGTCCCTCATGTTGTGATGACCTCCCCCAACTATAAAATTTTTTCATGCTACTTCATAACTGTAATTTTCCTAATGTTATGAATTGGATGACCCTTGTGAAGTGTTGTTTGACCCCCAAAGGGTCATGACCCACAGGTTGAGACCTAATGTTGTAGTTAGATAATGACTGTAGGAAACAAAATTCAAAATCTCGTTTAATTAGTGAGGAACTATATAAAATAGGACACGAAATAATTGAATTTGAAATTTATCAGACTTAAGATTGTTAACTTTAAACTTTATTACAAATTCCTTTTGGCCTTCAGAAGCATATATATTTATATGCATGTGTGTATATATGTGTGTGTATATACATATATATTCTCAGGACCTTGGATTGATTGCTAAGGTCAATAATTATAAACTATTTGGAAACTGGGACCTACCTGCCGTTAGTAGTTTGGGCCAAGAAAATGTATTCTCTTTCATATTGTAGACCTCTATCCTCCAGCTTTATGCCTTCAGAAAATGTCCACACATTTTGTATGTCACACGTCTCTTTTGTATGTCACACTGTCCACATTACCTCACCACCATAGTCCATTAGTAAAGCATCTCAAGTTAATACAATGTCAAGTATCTTATACCTAAAACTCTTTAATCACCAGCTGTCTTTCCGTGTGACATATTCTGGTGGCTTGTGTGTTGCTGTGATGCTTGAAGCTATGTCTTCAGTATTTAAATTACCAGCAGTGTCACTCAAGGTAAAGAGGTTTCACCAGAACTTCCCAACTAAGAACTGACAAGAAGGAATATGGTATCGAGAGTTATATGGGATTAGCTGTGGAAAACCTTTTGAATAGCAGCAAATTATTACCATACATACTGAAAAGCTTATAAATAGGGGCACAACATTTTCAGATATAGTGACAGAAGATAAGCCTTTCAGGTTGAAAAGCATTTAAATCATGACTAAGAGCTGCCTCTCGAAGAAGAGTTATTCAGAATGACATAGATTAAGTTTTGAAACCTTCATTTGTTGATGGAGCATAACTCAACATGAGAAAAAATAGCTGCATAATGCAGAATTTATGAAGTATGAATCTAAGAAAATTTGAGGTTGTCAAAAATAGGATGGCATGCAAAAACTCCTAGGCAGTAGTGAGCTAGTGTGGACGGATACTGTCCATTTTGACTCACAAGCATTTGACTTACTGTACCAGGAATGACAAATTCAAGAGGAATACCATCACATTCATCATCAAAAGGGATATTTCACGATCTATCTTTAAGTGTAATTCTGTTTGTGATAGGATAGTATATATACTCATATAAAGAAATCTAGTTAATAGAACTAGTAATCATATTTGTACATCAACCACTTATGAAGAAACCCTGCCAAGGAATTGAAGGATGCTATCAGCTCTTTCCATCTGAAAATGATTAAAAACATGCAATGGACGTGCATTGATAATTGCCTCCTGAGAATCCCATATTGGTAATTAGAGTGCAAAAGTTGGAAACAATGAAGAAGGAGAAGTTGAACTGTCTTGCCATGTTGATAGAAATGAAGCTAGGGGTCACATGACTGAACTATGCAAGATAGATGACTTCAGCATTGGAAATACATTCTTTAACAATGATGGTGACTATGTCCATGGCATTCTCCAGATGGAAACCTAGAAATCAAATTGACTATGTGTGTGAAAAGAGTCACTAGAGAAGCTCAATATCAGCAGGCAAACAGAGGCCAAGGGTTGACTATAGAACAAACTATCAATTGCTCAGTTTGAAGTTGAAGAAAATTAAAACAAGCCCATGAAAACCAAAATACAATCTTGAGTATAAAATCTCTGAATTTCAAGAACTTCTCACGAAAAGATTTGATGTATTGATCACTAATGGATAAAGACCAGATGGTCTATGGGATGACAGCAAGAGGATCATACATGGAAAAAGCAAAAGATAATTAAAAATACAGAGAAGATCAACATGGATGCCAAAAGAGACTTTGAAACTTGATCATACTGTATTAAATGAATTAGATGAATTGATGAAGTGAACGGGATGACAAGAAAATGGCAAAGAGGAGCTGGAGAAGATAAAGTATTATAAGGAACTGTGCAAAGACATGGTGTAGGAAAGTCAAAACCAAGGAATACTCTCAGCATACCTTGAACCGAAAGAACTAAAGGAGAGATTCAAGTCTCGATTGCAATGCTGAAAGATTCTTTGAGCAAAATATTGAATGATGCAAGAAGCATAAAAGAAGCTGGAAGGAATATCCATTTAGTGTAGCAAAAAAAACCGGGTTGTTTTAAATTCTATACTCCTGACGAAATTAAGGAAGCTATCAATAGAGTTTATAAAGAGGAGAGGCAACAAAAAGGAGGAAGATCCTCGAGATGGACTGCCACTGCCTGCACAGGTTCAGGCATAGGAATGGTTACAAGGATAACACAGGACTGGGCAGTATTTCATTCTGTTGGGCATAGGACAGCTATTGGTTGGAAATAAACTGATAGCACCTAACAACAGCAGCATCCATAGAATTACCATATGCCCCATGGGGAAGATTTATTATAATCCTTAATAAAATAATAATGGTGACCCTAAAGTGGATACATATAGATAAAATAGATGTGTGAGTGGATTTGAGTTTGCACTTAATCGTCAATTTATCTACAAAAAAATATGTTTTTATAACATGGCCCTGCTTGATACTTGCCCTAAATAAAAAGATTACTGAAGAAATGGGTGCTATCACAAGATGTGGTGAAGAAATCATGATGTCTGGCTGTCAGAATGAGTAGCATCTGAAGTCTTATAGCCATGTCTGAAGCATACAGTCATTTAAGTGACTTGCCATTTATAACCACATGGAGGAATCATGCCAACCCGCATGATCCAAGGACTGTAAATAATAAAATTCAAGACTAGAGGAGGGAATTGCTTTAGACCTTAAATTGTGAACACGCAGTTTTCAGATGGTTATTGATGACTATAAATGCCCCAAATCTATTTGCATGTGGATTAGGCCTCCTGAGAATCCCATTTGACCATTGAACAGGGATTTGATTAGCCTTACTATCAGACAGAGTACATTGCAAAGTAAATTAATGCAGATGTAGTTCAGTTAAAATTTAACCCCTTGGCCCTACTGATCCATTTAAAATTTATTCAAATTTTTAATATTTTCTGCTTTTGATGGAGATTTTTCTGTTTTATTTTTTGTTGGGCCTTTGGATGGGGAGTTATTTTGAATTTATATGAAATCCGAGCTAATAGAGAGAGACAGTAACTGCATTAGTAGTTTCTTAGGGTAATGGCAGAGATTGGGAGGAAACAGGTGGCTAGTACTGAGTACAAGAATGAAGAAAGTGTTCTAAAATTGACTGTAGTGATAATTTTATAACTCTTTTTAGCCTGTTTAAACCACTAAATTGTATGGTATGTGAATTAAATATCAATAAAACTGTTAAAATATTTTTCAAGAACTGGTTGGCATTCAACTATATCAAGAAGTAGCATATGATTAAGAACAGATAGTAATGAATGAAGAATTCAAAACTACACTGAAGGCATTTGTGAAAAATCACTCCAAGAATTGACAGAATATCAATACCAAGGGCTCAAGTAGAAAGAAAAATGATAATGGCAATGCACAAATGTGCTTGAGACAATGGATGGATGTGTAAATTGTAATAAAAGTTGTATGAGCCCCTAATATAATGATTTTTTTAAAAAAACAGAATTGACAATATCAATTGAAATGTCTCAACAAGCCAATGAAGCACTGAAAGCATTCACTTTCTATCCCAAGATATTTGGAAGGCCAACTAAGAAAAATTCACATTTGTATTCATTCCAAAGAAAGGTGAACCAACTTAATATCGAAATTATTGAACAGTAGCCCATTACAAGTAAAATTTGGCTGAAGCTAATACGGCAATTATACTAAAAAGATAATGCAACAATATGTTGACAGCTTTGAGAAAGTCAAGCCAGATTCAAAAGAGGATGTGACAGGAGGGTTATCATTACAGTCACTAAATGGATCCTGGCTGAAAGTATGAAAACCAAAAAGATGTGTGGATCATAACAAACTGTGGAGAGTATTGAGAAGAGTGGGAATTCCAGAACACTTCCTGGTGCTCATTTGGGAACCTTTGCATGGATCAAGAGGCAGTTGTTGAACAGAACAAGGGCATATTGCATGTTTCCAAATTGGGATCTGTATATTGTGGAAAGAGTAAAATAATTTAGCATCAGGATCGGAGGAAAGCTTATTAGTAGCCATAGATACATAGATGACACAATCTTGCTTGCTGAAAGTGAGGAAAACTTGAAGCACTTGCTGATGAAGATCAAGGATTGCAGCTTTCAATATGGATTACAACTTACTGTAAAGAGGGCTAGAATCCTCACAACTGGACCAATATGTAGCATCACGAGGAATGGAGAAAGAAAAGTTGAAGTTGTCAAGAATCGAGTCGTGCTTGGATCCTCAATCAGTGCTCCTGGAAGTAGCAGTCAAGAGGTCACAGGAAGTAATGCATCAGTCCAATCTGCAGAAGGCCTTTCTAAATTGGTGAAGAACAAATATGTCACTTTGTGCACTAAGGTGCACCAGATCCAAGTCATGGTGTTTTCGGTTGCCTCTTATGCGTGTGGAAAAGTCGGGCAATTAATAAGGAAGATGGAAGAATTGATGTATTTTCATTACGATGTTAACAAAGAATATTGAAAGTTGTGTGAAATATCAAAAGAACAAAAGAACCTTATAGAGATGAAATGAGGGCTGAGCCCCGGTGGCGTAGTGGTTGTGCGCGGGACTGCGGCCCACTGGGACGGAGGTTCAATTCCAGCAGTGGGGCTGGACCTCCTACTCCCACCACCGGAGAGCAGTGATGCCCCCCCCAAAAAAAGAAAAAGAGATGAAATGGCTGTCACTCCAACAGTGAGTTCCTAAATAAGAATGAAGTGCAGGATCTGACACTATTTGGGTTTTTTGGTCGGTACATAGGGTCACTGAATTGGAATACACTCAGTCTCACCTAACAACAATGACTACACACAACTCTTTAAAGACTATTCTGATTCAAGAGCCACAATTGCACAAAATTATTTTCTTCAACCAAGTATTAAGAGTTGTCACTGCTAGATGGTTTTGTTGTTGCACTTAGGTGCTGTCTAATTGAGTTCAATTCAGAGTACCTCTGTGTATGATAGCATGAAGCACTGTGCAGTCCTTTACCATCCTCAATGTCATCTCTATGTTGGAGTTCATTGTCTGTGCCACCGTGTAATCCATATCATTGATAATATTCCTCTTTTTGCTAACCCTCTTCTTTATCACCTATGATATCCTTCACCAGGAACTGATCTAACCTGAGTCTTGCCATACTGTAATTCTTCCAAGACAAATTTATTTACTCTCTAGACAATCCATAATATATTTAATATTCTTTGCCAACCTTGTAATTCAAAGGCATCAGTTCTTCTGCAGTCTTCCTTGTTCAGTGTCTATGGATTCAGTGTCTGTTGATAGTGGATTCAAGGAAAAGTAAGTTCTTTATGACTTCAGTCATTTTATTATTAGCCCAGTTGTGAGAATTTTTGTTTGAGGTAGAGGTGTAATCCATTCTTTAACATTCAGCTTCTATTCACTTTCAGTAAGTAAGATTAGATGCATATCATAGGCATAAACCTAGTGACTTGCTGTACTTACCTAAATCTTACACAGAACTACATCTTAATAAACTCTGAGACGAGGTCTCTTGACTCAGGTTTTACATGGGAATGAAGTGGGTTTAAGGGACAATTTTCAACTACTGCTACATTCTAGTTTCTTGACGATAAGTTGTCCAAGAACAATGTTAAACTGTTTTCACCGTCCATGGACCTTTCACTGACTTTTGACTGTTGACAACAACTGGCAGTGGGCCAGTGTGCATGAACTCAACTTAGAGTTCAGTTCTAAATGATATTGCTAATTCTGTTTCTCAAATATCAGAATAAGCCAGAAACTGTATCCTATTAAACATGAATCCAAAGCTGTCTGGAATTGTATCAAAAGAGCAGTGTTTTAACCCTAGTTTTTTACATTCAAATGATTTGAGATTAACTCAATTCAGACTTTCTTCCCATAGTAAACAAGAGGATACATAAATTATCTTCTCATGGTTTCGTTGTGCTGAATCTGGAATGCTTTCAAGAGACAATGGTTTTTATATCTTAACTGCCTCCAGGGAAAAAAAAGACAACTTTAAAGAGAAGAATTGTGTTTTCTACCATTCAAATGACTAGGAATAATGCTGTAGTGGTAGAGTGTGAGCTTTTAATTCAGCTGTATCAGCTTAGATACATTTTTTTTGAGCTTAGATACATTTTTGAACGTCAGGTTCTCTTAAGTAAAAAGAGGCTGAGTATAGTTACACCACCTGCCTTTTCAGCAGTAAATCATGCATCATATATAAAGTTCTTTCCACTGGGGTGGGCACATTATAATTATTCTTAACTACATGTAAAGAAAAAAAATTTACACAGGAGGAAATGTATATCTTGACGAACAAATCAGGAAGCCTTCTAAAACTAAAAGCCGTATTTCCCATTAGAAATTATTGAATGTGGGGCTGAGCCCAGTGGCGTAGTGGTTGAGTGCAGGACTGCAGCCCATGGGCTTGATGGTTCAAATCCAGCAGCTGCCCTCCAGGAACAAGGCTGGGTAGCTCCCATGACCACCAGGGGGCAGTGATGCCCCCCGATAAAGAAATTATTGAATGTGTCAGTTGGAGCTCAGTCAGGCAATCGGGGCATCTAGGTGACATGGAAGGGAGGAGAAGATTTACACAATTGAGAGGATAGTGAAGACACCTCAGGAGAGCTGGCACAAAAGAAGACAATCTGGGCATTCATGAAAGCAAGCAAAGCAAACTAGAACACTGCTGCTAACGTGAGTAAGATCCCTCTCCGTGTTCATTCCCAGGCTCCTGGTCTGTGAACTTGTAGCCACTTGACAAAGCCAACAGAAAAGTAGCCGAATGTGTGATCTGCAGTGCCTGACACCCTACATTCACCTTCTAAACATAATGACTAGATAGGTCCACTGGGATTCTGCAAAGTTCACATAAATTTATCTTATGATATTGATAAGTACTGATACTGGAACCATACAGGAAAGACGCCTGTGGTTCCATCTTACTTAAATTGGCGCAGTAGGAAACCACCAGTAGGTCTCCTCAGTGGCCCTTGTAGGAGGCTCCCAGGCAAAACCGGCTTTGAAACACAAATTCTCTAGTTGCTAGTACATATAAGGATTGGTGTTGAAGTAGAAATTTGAAAATTAATCATAAATCTGCTGTGAACTCTAGATTGCATCCCTCCTCTATGAAGGTGACATATCTGCTACGTACTAAGTTAGTTTTCCAAAGCAAATATTGTAAAATATAACTTCAGATTGTCTTATAGCAAATGGTCTTAATCAACCAAGAGCTGGATTAATATAAATAAATAATATAAATATTAATATAAATAATAATTCTCATACAATGTCTAAATGTACCTAAGTAGAATTCTACTTCCTAGAATACATCAAACCATTCCTTTTTTAAGAAAAAAAATAAGTTGTTTACATACTTTTCATGGTAGAATCCCAAGAGGCCTATAAACTTAAGCCATGTTTCCATTCCAGTTGTTCAATTTGTTTGTACTTTATTGCACAATCATATTCTCAATTTTTATCATAGGTTGTTAACAAGAGTGAGCCATGTGAAATCCATTTCTTCAATTTTTCTACAGAGATATTTTTGAGACTGTTGTGTTTTTATTTCTTTTGTATCATTTTATTGGAGATGCATACAAATCATGACAATGCATACATATATATCCATTGTACGTTAAGCATATTTGTACATTAGTTGCCCTCATCATCTCAAAACACTTGCTTTCTACTTAAGCCCTTGGAATCAGCTCCTCATTTTTCCCCTACCTCCCTGCACCCCCCCTACCTCATGAACCCTTGATAATTTTTAAATTATTATTATTTTGTCATGTCTTACACTGATTTCTCCCTTCACCTACTTCCCTGTTGTCTGTAACCCAGGGAGGAGGTTATATGTAGATCCTTATAATTGATTTCTACTTTCTACCCCATCTTTCCCCCACCGTTTCAGTCACGTTGGCCCTGAAGATATCATCTTTCCTGGATTTCCTATGTTTCCAGTTTATATCTGTACCAGTGTACATCTTCTGGTCTAGCCAGATTTGTAAGGTAGAATTGGGATCATGATAGTGGGGGAGAGGAAGCCTTGAGAAAGGAACTAGAGGAAAGTTGTATGTTTCATCATTGCTACACCACATCCTGACTGGCTCATCTCCTCCTCTTGACCCTTGTGTCAGGGGATGTGCTGCTACCTACAGATGGACTTTCCCTCTCATTTACAATTATATAATTTTTTGTTCTTTGATACCTGATCGCTTCGACACCTCGTGGTCACACAGGCTGGTGTGCTTCTTCCATGTGGACTTTGTTACTTCTGAGCTAGATGGCTGCTTTGTTTATCTTCAAGCCTTTAAGACCTCAGACACTATCTTTTGAGAGCCAGTCACCATCAGCTTTCTTCACTACATTTGCTTGTGCACACATTTGTCTTCAACATTCATGTTGCGAAGGCGAGCATCATGGAATGCCAATTTAATAGAACAAAATGTTCTTGCATCCCCATCATTATATATAAATGTATTTACCTATGTGTTTTCTTTTTCTTTGTGTTTCCTGTGTATGTCTTTTATTAGGTAATGGTGTGGTCTCCCTGTGGTGACAATGTATCTAATAGGTACAGCGCCAGACATTAATGTAGTTCCCATATATTGTTAACAGTGTTTCTCTAGCTCTATTATCAAAATAGGCTTGCCAGTGGGCTGAGAGCAACCTAAACTTGACCTAGGTGCATTTGAGGCAACCAGTAGTGTAGATGTGGCAACCACATCATGCCCTCCAGAAATCTAGTTTAGGGAATCTGAGCTTTTGTGGATTGCTTTCTTTCTCTTATGTAGATTTCTCATTTACAAGCTGAGCACAGCACTACAGGGAGAACAGTGTGGAAGGCTATTTAAATTGACAGCATAATAATGGTTTCATTCCTGCTACAACCACAGAATTTTCTAAAACTTCATGTGAAGCGCTTTTTTCCTCGTCTGTGAGAGAAAATAGATTTTGCTTTCTTAGTTTTAAAATCCTGCCCTTACTAGGTTGGTTCAGTGTGAAAGAGGACATTGTTTCCTGGCTCTCAATTATTTTATCACAAAATGCATATAGTGACATAACGTTTCAACTGTTATTTTTATCTACTCTTGGAAAAGTCTTTCTGTTTAAAAGTAATAATGGCATATAGATCAAGAGAGACCCAGTGAACTTCGCAGATGTAGAAATAGTTGAAGTAGCTGTCTTGGAGAACATGTCTCTTTGCTATATAATAAGATAACTTGATATATTATATTAACATATCAAAGTAATAACTTCGTATAAACATACTCTTAGTCATAAAGATATTTAAATAAAATCTAGCCATCTTGAAACTATCTTGACATGGCAAGAATTCCATGATGAGAAAATATGTCCATTATATTAATTATCTTTTAAAATATTCTCAAAAGCCATTTTATTTCATATTTTTTCTTAATAAAACCATTAAGTCAGCGGTCTATACCTCAGTGACCTGCACACATTCAGTGTTTGGTGACTACATCGATGCATGCATTTGACATATACCAAGTACCAGGCTACACTGATGGTTTCTGCACTCAAAGAAACTAATGTGGTAGTTAAACACATTTTGAGAAAAAGAATTTCAAGACATTGCTTAATAATCAGCAATGCATTTGATGAAAAATTACATAGCACAAATGAACCAATCCAGGAGATTTCTCCTGTGCAAAGAATTAGTGGAGAGGCAAGCTTGCCTTATTTGGATCACTGATTTGCCCCTCTGTATTGACATAGGATTTTTAAATTGCACTGAGTTGAATTAACACTGTTAATAATTGGAAATAAAATGTGATTGCAGTCCCATCCTTGTCTACCTCAGCTGAGTCTTATAACCTGTCTGCACCTTAATTTCTGTCTCATTTGCAAAAATTAAAATTCATTAATGGGAGCTTACTCTCATATGACGATACTATGATAAATCAGTACCCCTAAAACGTAGCTTATCTGTTTTTGTAATTCATAGAGCAATAAAATGTTCTAATGAAAATAAAATTGGCAAAAGCATGAAAATTAAAGATTGATAAAAAGATTTGAATTGTCTCAGGCTACATAAAGTATTATACTTATTGACAGCTGTTCACTTACATGGCATGGAAGGTATTAATAATTTTTGCTCATGGCAGAAGCACGTTTTAATTTCTCTCACATAATTGCTTTGACTACCGTTACTTCTTTTGGGGTTAGTATTGTCTGCATAGTGGCTAGGAGTTCAAGTTTTGCTGCATTTTGAGTTTTGACTCTGTCACGACCTGAGTGTAACTACTTTACAGTTTTGTTGTAAAGATTAAGATTGATAACATATACACAGTGTCTTATACTGGTCCTAGCACATATTAAACCCTCAGTGGTGGTGGTGGCACTAATTGGGTAGCTGCCCAATTAGTTCTGACTCATGGTTCCCCCTTGCACAAGAGAACAAAATTTTGCCCTGGCTGGCACCATCTCCGTTACTGTTGGTAATGAGCCACTACTATGTTTTTGTGATCCGTAGAGATTTCATTGGCTATTCTTGAGAAACAAGGCCCCAGGCCTACCTTTCTGGTCTCAGTCTGTCTTAACCACTTGGTTTCCCCTGAGTCCCTTGCAACTCATGGAGCCCCATGTTTGCCTAGTCGAATCACCTTCAATCGGGTTTCCAAGGCTTTCAGAAAGAGATCTCCAGGTGTGCTGCTGAGGTACCTCAGGGTGGGGTGACCTGTTAACTGTGTTTTACCATTTGAACAACCCAAGGACTCCTTCATCATTCTTAGCCATTGGTAAATGATAATTCTGTTTATGAAAAGGTGACATTTCTATTTCCTAAAGAAAACGATTCTTGTAACCCTTCTGAGGCAGTCACTGGTCACACACCTTTTTCCTAGCTTACATTCCATAGGAAAAGAAGGGATCGCCTTCTGAGATCCTGTATGAGTATCAGTCACCGCTTCAGACTCTGATATGCATTGCATTCTTCTCATGAGCCCGGAACTCTGTTCAGCCTAATTAGTTTCACTGGCTTTCTCTAGAGTCCTCCCAGTCGCTGCCTCTTGGATCCTATTTAACTGCTGTCTTATTTTTGGCCTGCATTCAGTCATTAGAAAGGGAAGCAGCTTTTCTTTGTGAAATACGTAAATCTCAAAGGTTCTTATTTGTTTAGTTTTTTTAATTAAGTATGTGAACCTAGCTATCACTTATTCACTCCGAGTTGCAAAAATTGCTAAGCACTTTCTTATGGGTGAGAAATCAGCTATTGGTTTTACAAGTCACAGAAGAAATCTTAGAACTTTGCAGAAATTACAGTCAGAGGAAGTTGCTAGATTGCAACAAGAGAGTATTTTGATTGCAGATTTTTCCATAAATGTGGCAATTTGCAACTTGAAGAATTTAATAGTAGCTGAGCTTTCAAAACTGTAACACAAGAAACTGTCATTTTAATCTTCTCTCACAATTAAAATAAGTGCTGCTGAAAATTTCAGGATAAGAATGACCCAAATTGCCCTCCCCCACACTTCCCCTTACAGAACAAGGAGGAATTAAGTTTAAACAGAACATCTGTGGACAAAATGAAAGACAAATGGTCTTTTCAAACAAACATCTCAAAAAGGGATCTTTGATAGCCCAACAGAACACTATTGCATGCGTCACCATGGTTAAGAAAAGGACCAACAGGACTTTAATAATGGTCTTTTATTTTAGCACATTCTATTTTTATGGAAAGAATTATGATTTCAACACATCTATTCATAATTCATCATATAATTATTTGCATAAATATCTTCTGACATTGTATTAATGTACTTTTGTCAGCCACATCTTGAATTTCAATTTAAGTTGCTAAGTGCACAACAATCTCAGTGTTAGTAATGCAAAAGGAGAGTAAATTAAGAAGAACCTTATTATCTATCAAAGGAAATGGTCCCCCAAAAGAACAGAATTCTCAGTATTGTGCTGCACATTGATTATTGCACAAAAGGTACCTGGCGTGTTATTTCTTTACCCCATTCTTCTCCTGTAAATCTTCTTCAGGTTATGACTATCAACTAATTAAAGTTATCTTTTGTGATCCTTGATGATCGTTTAACATCCCTCAGCCAAGCTAGATTTATTGATGACCTACTCTGTACTAGGGCCTCTTCTAGGCAGAGGATAAAATGGAATATAAAACAGGCAAAATTCTATCGTGTGTGTATGTGTGTGTGTGTGTGTGTGTTTATGAC
The DNA here is from genome assembly GCA_004026705.1 of Nesogale talazaci. NCBI lineage: Eukaryota > Metazoa > Chordata > Mammalia > Afrosoricida > Tenrecidae > Nesogale > Nesogale talazaci. The sequence continues at coordinate 86,787 of PVJH01000023.1, read as the reverse complement.
TCTCAAATTTTGAACTTAAAATATTGGGGAAAAAGAAAAGAAATTGCCAATTACTAATGCTTAGAATACTGGAAGAGGAGCAGATTTGATTGATTAGTGGTAGATAGCATAAACTCTGCTTTGTACATGCTAAATATATTTAGTTAGCTTGACCAAGAACTTCTGTTTGGCAGTATGAATTCAGAAGTTTCTAGAGACCAGATTTGTACAACAGTCTGAGAAGATTCAAAGAACTTTCACCCAGATGTGTACGACAATAAGTACAAAATTTTAATGAGGTCACTAAAAAGATTTGAATGAATAATGTTTTAGGAAATAAAGTAAAATCCCATTTTAAAAAGTGATAGCCAGCATCTTTACAGTTGATTTCAAAAGGAATGCATTCTGGACGGTGAATAAACTTTAAGACTTATGCTTGAAATTCTCTGGTAAAATAAACATGTATGGTAGGATATAGTCATGATCAAAAACAAAATCTAATCTTTAAGGCTTAGAAAATGGAATAAAAATACACGGTGAGAAATGGAAACTAAAGCCAAATGCTCTCCTTGGCTCTGAGTTTAGAAAGATGCAGATCCTATGTGGACGTCTACATGAATGGCTATGAGACACCAGATGGACCCCACAGCTCCATCATTATACAAGTTTGACTCACTTGGTGATACCCATTGGGATGGCAAGTAGTGCTTCCTCACCCATGAGTAAAGGCGTTGAGTGCAACCACTGTCCTGGATTAAAACTTTAAAGCTTTATTCCTGAGGGTCATCAGGGAACCAAGACAGATATAGACTTAGAACCTTGGGCCAGGTCTCTCTCATTTGGACTACCCGAATGCTACAGGAGACTATGCCACCAGTAACAGGCCTACATTGAAGATGACCAGAGAATAGGAGCAAGATACTTCCTCCCTTGCGAAATAAGGACAAAAAAGAAATTTTGTCTCATGAAGATCTTTCCACTCGACAAAATTTTCAAACATCTAAGGAGAATGAATATTTTTAATAGCCACCTAATTCAATAATCATAGAATTCATTGATCTTTAAATGTGAAATATAGGAAATCCATAAAAACTCTGAATATATATTTTGAACTAAAAATAGGAAATTCAAAAGCAGTGAGTATTCAAAAGAACCAGTCCAAATTAGGCATTCTATAAATGTACAATGTAATCAGTGACATAAACACCCAAAGATTCCATCAACTTGGTTCCAACACATGGTGACAATACAATGGAAGGAAACACTGCCCAGGCTTCCACTACCATCATGATCATTATCCATTATCTTAATCCATTTCCTTGAGAGTCTTCTTTATCCAACAGTTCTCTACATTTTTCTGTATATCCTTCTCCAAAGATAGCATGTGAATAGCATGCTCTACATCTCTGAGGTGAAGTTTCACCATTCTTGCTTCTATTTGTATTTTCTTCAAGGAGTCCAGATAAGATAAGGCCCTTTGCAGGTCAGATAAACTTTAGACTGCATAAAATTAGATGGAGAATTAAGAAGTTGAAGCCAGCAGGGATAGTGGGCTACACATTAATTCAAACACATCATTCCTTCTGAGGGAGAAACAAGAGTCTCTCTGCTCCTGCAAAAATGCAAAGTCTCTGAAACCTGAAGGTGCAGTTAGTTTTACTCTGTCTTGTAGGATTTCTGAGTCAGAATCGACTCAGTGGCAGTTGGCCTTGACTTTCAGAAGCCAAGTGAAAAAATTCACCCAAAGAGCGTGGCAGAACTGTTAAAGGATAAAATTATGAAAAACATAGGAGTGGTAAATTCAGAGATGCAGCATGACTAGAGAAAAAAGGGACTAAAGGCTGTTTGAAGACATAAATGCCTGAGCATTTTCAGGATTAAAGACATAACTCCTTCTAGTTTAGCACAGTGAATGTTCCAAGGGATTCATTAAAATAAATTATGATCTAGACATACCAGAGTAAAACTATAGAATATTGAGGAGAAAGATAAAAGCAGTTTAAAACCACACAGGGGAAATACAGACGGCAACAAGCAAATGACAGAGTAGCTCTAGATTTCTTAATAGTCATCATTGATGCCAGAAGAAAATTAAGTAATATATTTGAAATAGTAAGAAGTGATTTTCAACTCAGAATTCTATATCAACCAAGCTTGCTACTTCAAAGTAAAACAAACATGTATGTTCCAACAGCTGGAACTTTCAATTCACATACTACTAGGAAAGAATGTCTAAAGGATAGAATATAAATCTGGAAGAAGGGTGATCTGAAGTGAATAGGAAATAAAATATTTTATGAATATTTCTCCTGTGAGACACTTCATCATAAATTCAAAGATTCCAACTCTCTCTGTAATTTTTAATTAGTCACAGCTAATTAGCCTGCTGTCATTTAATTTATATCATATCCTTAAAATTGGGGGGAAATGCTATCAGTTAAGTTTGTCACTTAGAATAAATAACTCTATGAGTGCTACGAGAAGAAACTGCACCAAATCATAAATTTGCACTTCACGGTGCTTAATCACACTGTTGCTGATAACATTTGGCAACCTTTGGGGGATCAATTTGTGAATAAAGGACAGTTCCCAATATACGTTTGTTAAAGATCTTTGGAATATGAAGCTGTTTCTCAGGTTCCAAAGACCATCTAGCATGTTCAGTGATAACACCAGAGAGACGTACAGAGCTAAAGCCTTGTTGTGCTCCTAGCAAAGACTTATGACAGTAGCACAGCAAGAATAGACAGCTGGAAAACGGATGAAATCGAGAGAAGTCCATGTGTAGGCCTCTTGTGTTCTGTCCCTCCTAGGATGGACCATACAAGGTACACTACCATCCCAGCAGCAAACATGCAGTCGTATGTGTAAGGTTTCTATCCAGGAAAGCCCATGGGATTTAGCTCCTTCAGTGAGAAGTAGCTTCATATTCCAAAGATCCTTCACAAACTTTTATTGGGAACTGTCCTTTCTCATTAATAGGTCCCCTAAAGTTTCCAACTGTTACCAGCAGCAGTTCTATTAAGCACCCTGGAGTACAAATTTACAATGTAGTGTATTTGGTCAGGAAAGCATTCTCAATCTCATAGTTAATGAAATTCTAGATTTTTCTAAGGAAAGTGGGTATTCAGTGCTCCAAGCAGGCAAAATAGCCTTATTTTTTAGGGAACTTTTTACCAGCCAAGTTCCTAGATTCTAATCAAAGCACTTCTAAGATAGTATCCTCATGCATGTAATATTAACCCTTTTCTCTACAGAGACCTGTTCCCATATAGAATGGTAGTTATAATTATTTTCCCATTATTTTCAAAAGCCAGGAATTCTATTATTATTATTATTTTATTATTATTTTAGAAAATGTCAACTCAGTTGGTAAACCGAGATTTCTCCTAAGAGTGTCCTATTGTAATTGTTGACAGTATTTAGAAAGGATGTTGAAGTCTTCTCTTATTTGAATGGTGCATAAATCTATAATGAGGGCCTAGAAGCTTATAAGTTACATTCTAGTTATATTATACAATCAAGATCCTTGTGAGGATATATTTACGGGGAAGGAAAGACAAATCATTTTTTTTAAAAAAAGCATACTATAACTATGCTTCTGTGTAGATTTTAAATGGACACTCAGGTTCTAAGGAATAGTATGAGAAAACATAGAAGTCATTTTATGTTGCCCAATTCTTACAGGCTGTTATCTATGTAGCTTCCTGAAAACAAGCCACCCCCATCTCTGTCCATTTTTAAAATAATGAGTTTTTTAATTATAATAATTACTTGTAGAAACACAAAAGAAAAAATAAAAACGATCAGTACTTATACAGCCAAACAATTTAGGGAAGATAACTGCATGTAAATTAACTATATTTAAGCACACTAGCCTGAGTTATTATGTTTCCACTATTATTTTAAAGTGAAGTGCGCTCAGGAAAATCAACAAAACATAATGGATTTTCTCCTTTATGCTTTCTCAATAAATGCTTGTGGATATTTGTAACCATGGATGCTGTAAAGTGTACATGTGTATATATGAATACACCCACATGCCACATATTGAAATTGCCTTGACACTTGGGTGCGCCCTTCTGCATTATAACATGCATCAGCTAGTTATGTGATTCTTATATTTATATTCATGAAAATTATGTAGATCATGTAGGAGAAAATTTTAAAGGTATAATGTAGTGTATGGTTAAATATACTAGATAAACTGTCAAAAATATGAGTTATTGTATAAACCTGAGACCAGTGAATTTTATGTGAGCAAAATCCAGTTGCTTTTTCCAGTCAGTACACTTGTGAATTGTGGATTTTTCTTCAGAGCTACTAAACAGTTTAGGTATTTGTTAAGTGCTGTTGAGTTGATTTTGGTACTTGCTGATCCCGTGTGACACAGTAGAGCTGCTTCATAGAGCGCTCGTCTCTGAAGTATTTATTAGAAGCAACCACCAGGTCTTTCTCCCACAGAGGTACTGGGTGTGCTTGAACTGACAACCCTTCTGTTGACCGCCGAGCACTGACCCATTAGACATGGAGTAAATGGATAGAAGGATTTCCTCAGGATGACAGTTTGGGTAGGCAAGTGTGATACAGGAAATGGGGTTCAAGGGAATTAATATAATGAAAAGCCCCTTGCAAACCAAGTCCTGTGTGGCAGAAACTGTAAACATAAAAGAATGGGCAGATCATTGAAATCCTGGACCTTAATCAAGAATTCAAGTAGCAGAATGAGACTCTTAACACTACGTACACCAGAAGTATTAGAAGCGTAAGATGTCATACATATGGTTTGGGGGGCAGGGAATGAAAGGTAGGGAGGTAAAAAACACCAGAGAAATCAAGGTACTGATATCAACTACCACATCAAAATCAATCCCCAATAACACTGGCAGAAGAAGAGATGAGAAGAAAATACTAAAATATTTTTAGTGCTAAAATATTTCATAACTGAAAGGGAGATTCCAGGGAATTAAGTGAGGGTGGCTTATGCAGTATCATGAACTTGAAGTGAACATGGTATATTCATATTTGCCTGTCTGATAAGATTTTTTTGTGTAAAAACCAAATGAAATATCTGAAAAAGCACTTTGGTTTACAGTGAGGTGATATATATCAACTTGTTATATAGCTTTATAGAAAGGACTTGGACGGGCATTTTGAGTCATGATCCAGCTTTGGAGAGCTCTGTGCAGCTTGTGGGTGCTCTGGGTGGCACCTGGAGTGTCAGATGACAGTCTTTCCTCTCTTTTGATTTCAGACATTTCAGCAGGCCTCTCTGCAGCACAAATCAAAGAAGAAAAGCAAAGGTAAGGAAAGGAAATGTGCCTGCTTCTTGGCACTATGCTAGCCTCCAGGACGCTTCATCCAGGGTGATCTGGAAGAGCACCCACCCCTCTCCCACCCCCGTACATATGGTAACTCCCAAGTCCAGGTTCTCCTACAGCTCAGTTATAATACAAGGCATATAAACACTCTTCAACAGGTTTCCAGACCAGCAATACATGTTACTGAATGCATGGCATGTCGCTTATGTTGTGTCCCAGGTGGTAAAGATTTCCATATTTTCCCATCCTGATACAATGTGAAAATGAAAGTTGTTCCGTTGAAGTGCCCGGGTTTATTTTTGTAATTGGCAGATTAATCTTCTAACTTTTTACCTTGTACCAACTTAAAGGATATTTTCACTCACTGTTCTCTTCAGGTCCAATAGCAGGCAAGAGTAAAAGAAGGATTTCTTGTAAAGACCTTGGCCGTGGTGACTGTGAGGGCTGGCTCTGGAAAAAGAAAGACGCTAAGAGTTATTTTTCACAGAAATGGAAGAAATACTGGTTTGTCTTAAAGGATGCATCCCTATATTGGTATATTAATGAGGAGGTAAGACATACACTCGTTCTTATTTCCCCATCTGTTTTCTATCTTTAACAAGAACAAGATGATGTATATTTTGAGAATCAGACTTAAGACTAGCTCAGAGTACATCTGCTAGCTATTTTTCCTCTTCCCCTCTTAAAATGATTTGAGGTGCTCAGAGATATTTGTCTCAATCATTCTGATATAGCCACATATCTGAAACAGGTTAAAAGATAGCAAAATTTCACATGTCTACCTAAAAATACCAAGTGAATTCCAATAATAGTCTTAGCTATAGAAATGCACATAAAATTTAATAATGATATTTAGATAACTTGTTTTTATGCTTTTTCAATTTTTTTTCTTTGTTTGGGAGAAGAGGTAGCCCTTTAAAGAATTAAGTAAATTAATATCACCCAAATTTATTTCAATTTTTCTTTTAAAAAATAGTTAACTGGTTATTAAAAGCATCTATAAATGTTCACTTCAATTGTTCAAATTAATTCATATGAATTATTATGATTTTCTGTTTCATTTATAATATATCAGATTTTCACACAGAGCAATCACATTGCAGTCTATTATGCATCACAGCCAAGAGTGCATTATTCATTCATATTTCCTCAATTCCACATTTGTTTTGATTCTATAGCCATAGCTATCAGTTCACTTTATTAGCTTTTTTGACTCTAATAATTTTACAATTACATTTTATCAAAAAGTATAGGTGGATTTACATGTGCTGGTTGACTAGCCCCAAATTATATCTTGTTTAGTACTCAGCAATTTACATTTACAAATTAATTCTTGAAATTAAAATGTACCGTTTTTATGCCTATAGTTGTCGTACCCAAAATCTAAAGAATTGTATGTTCCCTACACAAGATGTTATGTTAGAGTTAAGAGAGTAGACTCAGGAATTATACTGCCTACACTATTGCAACTCAGTTTCCTCATCTGAGAAGATGGGATAATCATAGCACCTATCTCACCAGGCTCTCATGTGAATTGAATGAGTGGATATAAAATCACTGTTAGTCCGGGAAAACTACAGGAACAAATTCATAGACACACATATGGAGATAGGGGAATGGTTGATATACAAAAGGAATGGAACATTGAGGACGCATCCCAACCCAGTCCAGTTCAAAGTCATAAGTCCGACATTAGCCCATATGCCCAATACCAGTCTATAATGTCTCTTTCGGACTCAAGAAGTCACAGGTTAGTGGGTGCAGAATCCCGGTGCTGGCAGGGGTCTCCCCATGGCTCCTTGCTTCCAGGGCTCAGGGTCCATCAACAGCATCTAGTGGTGGCAGAAGCAACTCATCACTGGCAGGGGTTCCCCGTGGCCTCTCCAGCTTCAGAGGTCTGGCTCCATCAGGGCAAAGCCGTGGGGCTTCTCCTCCGGCTCCTCAGATGCTGCCATCTTGTCTTATCCATGATTCATCGTCTCTGAGACTAACTCCCAACATCCAGGGGGCTAGCTTCTCATCTTCACCAGGGAAAAATCGCGAGATTTCCAAGAAGTCTCAGGAGAAAGCCATGTCCAAACGGAGGCCTCGTTGGCTACTCAATGGCTATCTCCAGATTAACAGGGAGACTCCACCCCTATATTTCAATCATAAAATTAACATAAGCACATGACTGCCACACTCACTTTAAAGCAATGCCTGGCACATAGTAATCCCAGTAATTCTTTAATATCAGAAATTTTTTTTCAAATTGACATATTTCATTTATAAATTATTGAATTATTTTGTTGTTAAGTACATGTTAATGGAACTATTTCCTATATAGAAGGACCATGTATTTCTAAGATTTCTCTGTGGCCAGCAAGCAGTTTCCTAAAAATCTGACATTTCATAGCTGTACCTTATTTTAGAAGTAGTAAATATATCTTTTATTAAGCAAACACTTATTACATGTTTTCATGTCAGTCGAATTGTATCAAGATAAAGTATAGTGTGTTTCTGTTTGTTATAAAGTCACTTGTAGATTTGTTTGCTCTATACTAGATTATATTCTTTCAGAGTTTAGATGATGAAAAGCCATACATGCTTTTTACTGAGCCTAAGTATTAATCAAAGAATGATTGCTACCATCCTAGCCTGTGAGAGGTGAGTGAATAACTCCACCACGTGCATTGCGAGAAAGAGCCCATTGTGTAGTATGATCCGCTCTACAAAGTATATAAAACAAAATCCTTCATGCATCACAATGCAGAGACAAGAACTACCCTCAAAATATTGTAAACTGTTTAAAAAGATTAAATTTAGAATTTGCAGAAATCCAGGCTAACATAAAATAGAAAGGAAACATCAGGAAAATGATTTGAAAGTATTGTATTTACCTCAAGCTTGTAAGAAAAACAATATACATAGTGAAAGTTTAATGTTGTTTCTCATAACACATAGTTCAGTTATTAAATTCTAAATGGAAGTCTCACATTTGAAGAAAGGTTTTATCTTTTATTTATACATATATGTACACACATTGAGAATATATGTCACACACTAAAAGAATGAGATTATATGTACATGAAATATTTATACAAAAGGGCTTCAAAAGCTCATCGGGAAAAATGGAATTAAAAGAGAATTGATTTTTTTATGAAACTTTTTGAAACCCTCATCTGCACTGATTATGTCCGCATCCTCTACTTCAAGACAGTAACCGTTTTTTTTTTCCCTTTGAAGCAGTGAGCTGGGGTATAATCACATTAAAAGTAGATAGGCAAGGAGTCTTGGACTGGTGTAGCAATAAAAGAAAAGTTTGGTAACACCGATGTTTGACCTTGGCCAGCTGCATAAAAGATAGAATAATAGAAGAGTTTATCCAAAGATAGTATTCACCTAGTTAAGATACATTGTACCTCACATAAGATTTTTTAAAATCTTAGATTGTTTTTCTCGTCTATCATTAGCAAGAGGAGGATTTTATGAATTTCATTTTCAAAGTAAAAAATGACATTTCATTGTACCAAAAAACTGGCAAACCCACCGCCATGGAGCTGATAACAAGTCAAAGCCACCCTACTTATGTGTCCAGTGCTTACCCAGCAGCACCACCAGGAGATATAAATATTGGTATATACATATATATATCCAAAATCAGATATTGTTTTCAAAATCATTTTATTGAGAATTTAATACAGGTATCTTATCATTCCATAGTTCATTCACACCAAGCAGTATTGTACAATTAATACCACAATCAGTTTCACAACATTCTTTTCTTTCCTGAACTCATTGCCATCCGTTCCTTCGGCCCTCCCTCCCCCACTATCACCACTATACCCCCAGAAACACTTACTCTACTTGCTGTCCCTATAGGTTCATGAATCCTGCATTTCATGTACTGGAAAACATATAACAGCAATTCAAGAGGGTGACCCCCAATGACCAGATAAACCCCAATATGAGCAAGGAGTAAACTATGGAAAATGTAGAAACCCAGATCAGACTGGGGGGGATTAGAGGGGGGATCAGCCAAGTTTTAACTGCTAGAGTCAGGTTTATCCTTTTGCTTTTCTGCAATCATCTCTCAAATGCACTCTATTTAATAACCACTTTCTTCCCAGCCCTCTATTATAGATGGAGGAAAATCACCAGAGGATATATATCAGATATTCAGATATATACAGCTATTTTATTAGGAGCACCTTCAGACATCATACCATTCTGTAGTTCAATCCTTATCAAGCAGAGTTGTATAGTTGTTCCCCCAATTAGTTTCAAAACATTTTTTTTCCTTCTTGACCTTCTGCTTCCCATTACCCCTCCCTCCCTGCCATACCCTCCAGGAACCCTTATTGTATTTGCTGTCTCTAGAATTACCTCTTTTGCATTTCAAATACAGAAATATACATAACAGTCAAGAGGGTTGCCAACAATGACAAAAAACAACAGACAAAACCCCAATATGGAAAAAAAAAAAGAAAAGAATAAAAACTAGATCAAACACACAGTGTATCAAGAAAAAGATCAAATGACATGATTTGAACTATTCAAATCACATTTAATCTACTCAAGTTGTCTCTCCAATATTTTGTCTCAGAACCACTTTATTCCCATCCCTCAATTACGGTTAGAGGAAAAGCATGGGAGTCTTATTCCTGTTTAGATTATGTGAATGTAATTTAGAATTCCACTGTCATCTCCAGCCTTCTGCACACCAGAATCTCATGATTTAAGAGCTAATACTGGTCCTTCCTTTGGATTTCAATGATATAATATACAATCCTTGGATCATGGGTGTTGGTGTGCTTCTTCCACATGGGCTCAGTTGGTTTCTCCCTTAGATGACTGCTTGGTGAAAAACAACCCTTTAAGACCCCAGAGGCTATTCTTTCTGATAACCAAGCACCATCTAGTTTCTTCACCACACTTTGCTAGAGCACCTATATCTTCTTTGTTTCCTTCTTGAGGGCCTGTGAGAGATGCATACATTTTGTCAGTATTTACATCTTAAAGGACATTTTACAAGGATAGAGGCTAGTCTTCTCCATTTCTTTTACTCACACCCTTCTCTTTTTGTTCTTTTTAAAAATAATTTTATTGGGGTTTCTTACATCTCATCATAATCCATATATTCATCCAGTGTGTCAAGCACATTTGCACATATGCTGCCATCATCATTTTCAAAGCATCTCTTTCCCACTTGAGCCCCTGATACCAACTCCCCATTTCTTCCCCTTCCTTCCCCCACCCTCCCTCCCTCATGATCCCTTGATAAGTTATGGATTATTATTTTTAAATTTTAATTTTCACATAATTCACATATCACACAATAGTTAATTCATATCAAGAAGAGTCGGACAATTATTTCCACATCAATTTTAGAACATTTTCTTCTTTCTTATTCTCATTGTCATTAGTTCCTCATTTCCCCAAAGTAACCTGTGATGCCACCAAGAAATCATCAATCTAGTTACTGTCTCTATAGATTCACCCATGCTGGATTTCCTATACCAAAGACAAACAGAAAATCTAACAACAGTAGCAAAATAAAACAGGGGAAAACCTCAATCAGAAAGAAAGCAGAAAATATTAAAAACTGTAGCAACATAAAAATGAGCGAAAAGGAAAATCAAATGATAAAGTGTTACATTTTTAACCTAAAAACATCTTAGCAAGAGATGTTGTAATGGTGGAAGAAAAATTGAAGTCATATGCTTCCCAATGTTTTAAGATCTGAACTAAGCAAATAATAGAACATAGTAAAATATGGTAAGTCTGGACCAAAGTGATTTTATATTTTCTAAAATATTTATGTATTCTGAAGACAAAAATATGTATAAAATTATTCACCTGAAGAGTTAATTTTTTTAATTTTCATCTTAAAATAAAAAGAAACTTTAAAAGTTTAGGCCCCGATGGTGCTGCCAGGTAAACTCCAAACCACGAGGCCAGCAGTTCAAAGACACCAGTTGCTCTTAAGGAGCGGATGAGGCTGTCTCTTTCCATATAGATTTATGATTTTGTAAATCCTGTCTAGAGTCACCATTAGAATTGACTTCATAGGAGTGGCTTTTTTCCCATGGTTAAAATATACCTTCAACTTAATTGAGTATAATAGTTAACAGTTTGATTCTAATCTCCATAAAACTTAGGGATTGAATTAACGGATTTATTCGTACACTCACTCCTGACTTATCCACATTGTGGCATTCCAAAGACAAGGTAGCTTTTCAAAAATTGAGATTATGTGAAAATGAAAGATGACTACATCAAAGTACAAAGCAAAAGATGATTACCTCATTAAATCAACTGCCAAGCCACTGAGAAGCATGGCCCAGCCAAGTTTGCTCATACCCAGTAACAACCAGTCTTAGTGTCTGTATCTCAGCTTTTGTTACTGCTAACCCTACCCTGTTAGTGTGCAAAGCAGACAGACTTTGTTGTTGCCCTAAGTGTACAATGCCAGGCAATAAGAAAGTTGATAAGGGAAGATTTGTTGCATAGATATGGACAGCATGGTATATAATAACCTTCTACTTCCCTCTTTTGTACATAATATCCTAAAGAATATTGTTGCCTCTGTAGGATGAAAAAGCAGAAGGATTCATCAGTCTGCCTGAATTTAAAATTGATAGAGCCAGTGAATGCCGCAAGAAATAGTAAGTTGGTTTTATTTAAAGAGGGACAGAGAAAGGAAGTTTTTGTAATTTCAACTTTGTAAACTAGAGCACTTGTCTCATGCCTTCAAAGAGATTTTTCTTGTGTGGGCCAAGAATTTATTTTTTAACTGATTTCTGCCATCATGTGAGAAGCATTATGTATAAGAACTTGGCTTAAGTGATTGATGTAATTTTACCCATAAAATTACTTGGTTCTAATTTATCTCCCAGGTGAAACAAAGTAAATGTTCTCTGATTCTCTTGCAGTGCATTCAAAGCCTGTCATCCTAAAATCAAAAGCTTCTATTTTGCTGCTGAACATCTTGATGATATGAACAGGTAAACTGTTACTTACATATCAAAATGCTTTGAAAGTCAGTTAATCTTAGAATTCCAAATTTTCCACCTAGATTGCTGCTTCGAATCTACATTGATGCTTAGGGAGCAATGTCACTTAAGTTTCTAGATGGATTGATGCACTTACTAATAAAATAGTCCAGTCCTACATACATGCAGCCATGTCTAATTTTAAAGATTAGAATTTAAGAAGTCACTAAAAATTTCACTGTAAAATATTTAAAATTTTAAGACCTCTTTAGAAAATGTCCTATATTTTTTGTGCCCAGATGGTAAAAAAAAATCTGTTCATAAAGATACCTGTTTTTTTTTCAAGTGCTGAGTATTTGTGATAGAGCATCCATCTCAATAATTCACTAGACACGTCCAAGCAGCCACCTGCATAAGATGGTCACGTGGTTATTTGGAAGCGCAGGGGAAACCTAGCTTTATATTTGCGTGACGGGAAAGGAAAATGTGTGTCCTGTTTTAATTCTCTTTTCTTTTGACTTTGATGAGTTTGATGCTCACTTGCCCCCTTTCTTTTTCCTTTCATACCTACCTCCCTGTTGTCTATTGTAGAAATTAAGTTTAAGGTTCAAAAGTCTTCTCTTTATATAACCAAAACAGGACGTACCCATTGTTCTGCTTAGAATTAGGATGAGGCAGCATGGCATGTGGTCAAGAGCCTGGACTTTGGAACCAGATTGCTCAAAATCCAAACTCTCCCACTTCTTAGCTGTGTCTCCTCTCCGTGCTGGGCTCTGGTCCATCTATAGAGGTGTGATTATAACCATCCCTGCTGTAGACCTTCTGTAAGGACTAAGTACTCGGGACAGCTAATTAGAACAGTGGCCACTAAATTTATAAAGTGTGTATAACTGTTTGCTATTCATGTATATTCCATCAGTATGGGGTTTGGGGCTTTTATCCCATTTACCTTTCTTTATATGTCTCTTACAAACTAGTAGTCAGAGGTTTTTAAGCCTGAACCTGTGAAACTTCATAAATAGCTTGAAGACACTACAAGATCTTATTCTTTAACACTTGGGAGTATAGGCTCTGTTTTTATCCAAAGTAACAATGTGAAAGCAAGGAAACCGCAAAGAAGGTGTTGAGACTACTTAATTAGATCTGTTTTTATTAATAAGGGAATTGAGCCTTTCGTGTAGCTCCCATAATCTCCTCTTGATTTATGTAACTTTCCATTCGTGAAATTGCATACTAGGTAATCAGAATTCAAGGAGCTTTTTCTCCTTAACTTGTTCTCAAACTGAAAGTGCATAGTCACTTGCACATGTGTATGGGAAGGGTTACAATCATTGGGTTTGTGCTTTAATTATTTTATAAATCTACCATGCTCGTTACCCAGTATTCATCTTCCATATGATGAGCTCAGTGCCCTTGGGCTAAATATGGAATTTACATCATGACCAATGTAGAAATAAATGATATGCACCAGAACATAGTCATCTCCATCTAAAATTCGTGTCATTTAATCATTCATGATATATGCTAATCAGGGTCTTTTTAATCTTAGAAAATGGCCTGCTCAGATATGTATTTTTATGAATTATAAAATCATTGTTGGACTGAGCCTCAGTGGCGTAGTGGTTGTGTGCGGGACGGCGGCCCACAGGGTTGGCTTTTCAAATCCAGCAGCAGCTCTCCAGGAGCAAGGCTGTGCCTCCTGCTCCCACTAGGGAGCAGTGATGCCCACTAAAAACAACAACAAAAACAAAAAATCATTGCTGGTCTCCATTCCCTACCCCACATTGGCAATAGCTTTAAAGGTGTGCTTATGTCACTACTGCCCTTTCCTAATATTCTTACAGATCTAGGTCAGTATATCGCAGAAGCAACTAAGTTACATTTCATTTTGATGGTTATTTTAAACTGTGAGTCAGTGAAAAATAAGTCAATCTGATCATAAACATCTCCACATAAAACAGTGCTTGTTTTCTTTAAGCTTGGTGCACCCCAGCTTTTAGGATAAAACTCTCTTAAAATACTAAATATTTTATTAAAATGTAATTATAATAGACATTCATTGACTTGGCTTCTGTTTTTAAAATCATATTCTTATTGTCTACAATGTGCTGATCTGGGTGTAAATTCATGCTGTAAATAATCTTACAAAGATTGAAATCTTTGAGAGATGACATATTTATAATATAATGAGTACTCAATATCTACATTATCTAATTACTTCATAATTTTTCTTAAGCATTACTGCATTTTTATAAAAATATGCCATGGTACAGAGTAATAAATTTTCCTCTTATAATACTAAGAAAATATGCCAGTGGTCTTTACAAATGTTCATTTTCTGCTGTAAAATCTGAGCATATTACCCGGCTAATAACCTGAAGAATGGCACTTCAAGCCCACCCATTGTCTCTGCTGGAGGAAGACCTGGCAGTCTGCTTTTTCAAAAGAGTAAAAACTAGCAGCAAGAATGGCACTGACAAGATCCTTCCTTGGTCACTACACTCAACATGCCAGTATCAAGTCACCATAGCTTTAAATTGTGTCTGCATACCTCCATGTTAGTGCTGTGTGAGATTTTATGTGTTATTTGGTACAGTTTGATCAGTTATGTTTGGGATCTGGAAATGCTCAGAAGTTTCTCTCTCTAAATTTAAGATAATGACTTCTGTTTTAGGGTTAGGTCATTTCAACTTTTCATAGGAATACTCTACTTTCGGGTAGCACAGGAAACCTGTACACAATCATACTCACATGCCTGTATCCATGCATATATCCAATTATATCTATGTGCATGTAAATATGAAAATCATATTTTCTGAATAACTGTAAGTTTGTGAGTTAATAATTACAAAAATACTTTTAAGCCACCGACCACCATCCATCTGTTCCCTTCAAATAAAAAGGCATTGAAACATTTATATACAGACACATGCATATACCCAGAAAGGGGCTTCAACAAGTTCCTGAGAAAATGGATTGAAGTGATCATGAAAAATTTCCATGAACTTTTCAATGCTCGTGTGTGTGTGTGTGTGCGTGCGTGCGTGCTAGCATGCATTGTGTCTGAGGAGAGCACAAAATACTGTTTCCCAACTATTAGGAGACTTATGTACTGAATTTGTCTGACCTATATATTCATTACCATATCAGTACATATGAGGTTCATGCAAAAGCTTCATGGAAAAATGAATTTAAAAGAGAATAGCATTTTCCAGAAACTTTTTTGGGGGCTTTTTGTTTGTTTGTTTTGGGCATCACGGCCCTCTAGTGGTCGTGGGAGCTACCCAGCACTGCTCTTGAGAGCCGCCGCTGGATTTGAACTGCCAAGCCTGCAGGCCGCAGTCCCACAATCAACCACTTACACCATTTGGGCTCAGCCCAAAAACTTTTTTTTTTTTTTTGCAAAGCACCCACATTTATCTTTGTAACTCTGTGAGAAGTTACCCATTTCTAGTCATATATATATTTTTTTTTTCTAGTCACTAATATATATCACCAATTATATGTTGGTCTGTGAGCTACAAAACTGTCCGTTTGAATCCACTGGTCTTTCCACAGGAGAGATATGGGGCTTTCTACTCCCATAAAGAATTATTGTCTTGGAAACACACAAGCGTAGGGCCACTGTGAGTGAGCATCAACTCCATGGCAGTAAGAGTTTGTGATCAATTTCCCCATAGTTTCTACTCTTATTTCCTTTTGAGTACTTTATGCTTTGTCAGTGTTTGATATATTTATTAGCCTATTCATCTTAGGCCCACTATCACCAATTTATATTTCTTCTTTGAAAGTTTTGGTAACTTGGTAAGATACTGAATATTTAGCTTAATATTACAGAACCTCCTTGTCAATATGCTTTTAAAAGCTCTTCGTCCCACCACCAGAGGGCAGTGATGCCTAAAATTAAAAAAAAAAAGCTCTTCGTTTGATACTTGTATCCCTGAGACCTATGTATAATTACTGCCTCCATCCCCACTGCTCTTGACATTCTAACTTTTTACCAGGCTTGTTTCTTAGCACTTATTACTACTTGACATATATGTATTTGTATCCTTATGTTTTGTCTGTCTTCACTAAAATACAGACATCATGGAGACAGGAGCTTCCTTTTGTTTCCCTTAGTATCTTTAGTACCTAGAACAGCACCTGACAAATGTAGTCTCTCAAAGAATGTTTCTCAAATCAATAAATGCATATATATGCTATTCATAATAGCCTATACATGCTAAATCATAATCATAGCAAGTAGATAAGTAGGCATCTTCTAGCATAGAACTTTCAGGACAAGTTAGTGACACAATTGTGTGAGTTCAACTTTTCATACCTGTAGACAATGGCTTGAACCTATCAAAATACTTTCTAAAGAATTTTGTTTTGCTTTTTAATTCTGTATATACAGATTTCACTCTTAAAATTAGTGCAAAAATGAGTGTAAACTTTACTTTGCCCTATGAACTCTAACAATTCTACAGCTCACTGAAAGTAGACAATTGTTCTATGCATTTCTGCATCCCATAAGCATAACTTATTGTTCAGCACACAGCAGACAGCAAATACTGTTGATTTGGAGCATTACAGAAGCTTCTTTTCGATTTTAAAATGAGTAGCCTATGGGGCACACCGTACTTCAGATCTCTGGTCAAAGTAAATGTCACTGATATAACTAAATAGTAAGCACAAGGCTCTAGATTAGGAGTCCTCAAACTTTTTAAACGGGGCCAGTTCACTGTCCCTCAGACCATTGGAGGGCCAGACTATAGTTAATAAACAAACAAACTATGAACAAAACCGCTGGCCCGGGATGAGTCAGCTGCTAAGCGGAAGGGAGTGGCAGCAAATACACCAGGCGGGCCGGTTAAATGTCCTCGGTGGGCCACATGTGGCCCGTGGGCTGTAGTTTGAGGATCCCTGCTAAATTTTTGATGATAATTATTCCTATAGTGGTATTATCATCTTCATCTGTACATACACACACACAAGTACCAGACTGAGTCCTAAGATTTGCCTTTTAGAATTCATTCAACCCCTTTCTCCCTATAAATAGGCAGGAGACTAAATTTTAATTTGGACCTTTTACTAATGATTAGAGTAATTTGGAAAAGCATCTTCTGGAGTGTGTGTGTCCATCCTTCTTGACTGCCAGCCTTACGCTAGGCTTGCTCCTCTTCACATCTCAAACACACTTGAGGTGATAAGTGACATTCTATGTTTGGTCAAAATAAAGTTGGAATATAAATGGCTTAGGATGGAAGCTGACTTCAGTTTGGCCTGGGTTATTTCTAAAATTGAAGTGTAAATTTCATAGACGTGACTGTAGAGACACAACTTTCCTCCCCTTTAAGAGGGTATAAGCATGGATGCACTGTTATGACCACTTGACGTGCACTAAAATGACTCAGTTCTAACTCATAGCAATCCTATATGATAGGGGAGAACTGCCCCTGTGGGTGTCTGAGACTGTAACTCTTTTTTCAACATTTTATTGACAAGTAATTTATGTATCATGTAACCCAATAGTTCAATAAATCATGTCAAGGAGAAGTGTACAATCATCCCACATCAGTAATTTAGAGGCCTCCCCTCTCCCATGCTGAAATCGCCTCTAAGATGAGTTATAAGATCACAGGGTGTTCTAGTGCTCCCTCCTCCCTCACTTCTTCACTATTTACTCCCAAGTGCCCCTTTCCCTCCCTGTCATTCATACACACCTGGATGCCCTATATCCCCTTGTATTGAAGCTAATTCTTTATGGGAGTAGAAAGCCTTATCTTCCTTCTGAGATACAGCTGGAAGTTTCAAACTGCTCAGTGTACACTAACCTAACATGTAACCACTGAGCCAGGCTCCTTCAGAGACATGTTACTGAAAAGAATGTCAGTTTCCAGTTGACAGGAGTTTATCAGACGATCAGAGGACAAAGTTCTCAGATTTTTTTTTTCTCAAAACTGTGTCGGAAAGCTTTGTCAATATAGTGAAAAAAAAACCTGTCTGCATTAGATTATTAAATGATTCAATGATGTTAACTTTACTAATGATTTCACACTTAACCCAAGCTCCTTTGACAAATCAGTTCAACCTCCCTTAATTGTTGATTTTAGAACATATTTGGATCATAGCACAGGATTTACCAGTGGAAGAGTGTCACTTTTGTGTAAAATTTTCATGGGCTGATAATGTATGATATAATATGAACAGTTAGAATAATGTCTCTAGTGAGACAGACGGAGAGTGAAACCATACTTTGCATCAGACAGTCCCCTAAATTGGCAATAGCAGAACTGAGAGAAAAAGGAGCTAAGGTTTATTTTTAAATATAAGGTTAGCAGTTCAAACCCACCAATCATTCTAGGGGAGAAAGATGAGACTCTCTGCTTTTAAATTATTATTAAATACTTTTATTGGGGGCTCTTAAATCTCATCACAATCCATATATTCATCCATTGTGTCAAGCACATTTGCCCATATGTTATCATCATTTTCAAAGCATAGCCTAAAAAATCTTATGTAGAGTCACTATGAATCTGAACTGACAGGGTGTCAATCAGTTAAATAGCAGTTGAGTTTTTTTTCTGAAAACTTAATACGCTTGTATTTAAAGACCTTTCAGAAGTACTCCAAGTATGTTTTTCTTCTTGTATCATTAAACTTCCATGACAAGTTCATTATTTCAAAATAAAACTATTGTTTAATTAGAAAACCATTATTTTAACTGGTAAGTTCTATAGCGTTTTCTCTCCTGAGGATAAGTAAGACCATTTGAATATCTCTGAAGGAATGTTTGTTGTAAAGAAACAGAATAGCTGAAATGCTGGGAGTGCTACATTTGGAGCAACAGAATTAATGGGCCTTTGACCATCTTAAAACCTTGTATGTTACAAATATTAAGAGCTACCTATGGCCAAAAATATCTACTAAAATAGCTTCATTAGTATGGGAACAATTTGTACTA
The DNA here is from genome assembly GCA_004026705.1 of Nesogale talazaci. Classification (NCBI taxonomy): domain Eukaryota; kingdom Metazoa; phylum Chordata; class Mammalia; order Afrosoricida; family Tenrecidae; genus Nesogale; species Nesogale talazaci. Next base: position 67,564 of record PVJH01000023.1, on the reverse strand, counting down.
TAGCACCTTATAGTTCATTAGAGATGCCATACATCAAGAATAGCAAAGAACACATCTTGTATGAAGAATTATTTTCCAGATCCTGAAACATGATATGTAAATACTTCTAAAAAAGTAAGGCATTAATAAATTGCTGCTTTTACCTTTTTTTCAGGTGGCTTAACAGAATTAATATGCTCACTGCAGGATATGCAGAAAGAGAGAGGATTAAACAAGAACAAGGTAAAGGAATATATCTATATAAATATAAATATACACACACACACACACTTGCATGATACTTTTTCTTGCTATTACCCTGAAAGATGCAAGAATTCATTGCTATCGCTTGAGAAAAAAAAAATATATATATATATACACACACACATACCATTTGTGAGTGTTTTTCTTCAGGGCACTTCATATCCAGACCATAGGAGGTAACAGGAAAAGTTTTCAAAATTGCACAGAGAGAATAAACTCTCAAACTTTGGTAGCAGATAATGTGGATTCCTCTCCAGTTTGTTGTCCTTTCTTCCTCAATTTCTCTGCACAGGTACAAAAATAGCCTCTAGTTGATTGTGGAAGACCTCTGAAGGTACAGTGGTTTAAGTGCTTGAGTGCTAGCCAAAAGGTCAGGGGTTTGAACTCAGCCTCAGGAGAACAATATGACAATCTGACTCCATAAAGATTGGCAGTCTTAGATACCCATGAGTCCATCACAGCGAGTTTGGTTTGGTTGGTATAAGATTGACCCAAGTCCAAGCCTTGGTCCAACTGTGTTTTGGTTTTCTGTTCAACAGAAGTATCCCTTCTTCAAGTAATGATATCATTCGGGTAGATTCTTCCTTTGTTACTGTATATCTCTGTCATCTTGTCACCCTTGCTTTGGATTTGCCCTCAATTTTTTGAAGCATTGTCAAGATGCAGACTTGAAATCTTAACAATACCAACAATATCAGTCACCATTCTGAGATGGCTCGGCCTTTCTCAAGGGAGTTTTCTATAAAAAGCACAAGTAGCTTTTTGAAATGACATGAGATCACCTGATGTTAAAAAGATTCTACAGGTCAATGCACATCTAAACACAAATGTATTTGGAGTTGTCTTTCCCTGGAACCTAGAGCCAGTTGGTGGATGGGAAAATTCTGAAATTCTCTTTTCTCTCAGACTCAGAATAAAATCTCACCCAAACATTTGACAAACATCTAAAAACCAAGGACTGTAGACATCCATAAAAGCAGCTCCATGAGTCACAATCAACTCAATGGCAGTAAATAGAGCAATCCAAAGGTTCTAGCCAGATCACAAAACTTTGATTTCTGTAAAGGGGTTGATAGTACATATTTTAGGCTTTGTGGACTGGTCAGTCTGTTACAACTAATCTGTCACAACACAAAAACATCCAAAGATAATGCGTATGTGAATGGATGAGAGTTTGTTCCAATGAAAAAAATGTTGATAGGCACTGAAATTTTAATTTCATCCGGTTTTTCTGGCTTGAAAAAATGTGAGGGTAAATCAAAATATTGCTACCAAACCATAGAAACTTTTATTAAGATAAAATACAAAAACACAAAGCAACCATTGTTCTCCAGATCCTCCATCTAGGGTTGTATCTTGAAGGGGGTGTTTTCATCTCTCTAACCCAGTGGTCTCAAGCTTCCTCATGCTACGACCCTTTCATACAGTTCACCATGCAGTAGTGATTCCCCTTCCACCATAAAATTATTTTAATTACTACTTCATCACTGTCATTTTTGCTACTTTGATTTTGACCCACACACTGCTCTAACTGTTCCCTCAACAAATTCTCTACCAGGTCACAGCAACAGTTTCAACATCCACAAGGGCCCCAAATTGTATTCCGTTTCAGGGTCCTTTGAGTTTGGGAAACAGAAGGCAGTCTGAAGGGGCATGATTGGGGGTATATGGGGTGAGGGTGAAATTCTCAAAGGACAGCCCTTAGTACACTCAAAGAAAGTGCAGGTGTATTGGCATGATCGGAAAATTCCCTAGCACAACTCTCCTGGCCTTTTTTGTACCAATGCATTTGCAGTTTTCCTAAAACATCTTCCTAAATTCCTGGGTTTATCCTGTGTCCTCTGAGGCCATTTTATCAAGATGACCCCATTGAAACCCCAACAAACACTGACTAGCTCCGTTACCATAGAGCTGACTTCTCTGCCATGAATTTAAGTGGCCCAGCAGAGCTCTTTAGAAGCTACTGTTTTGATCAAACCGTTTTGAAGACATCCGAATGAGATGAAGACAAGTGTATTACTGAGAGAACTTTCCTGCAGCCATCCAGACTATAGGTCACAGACACACTTGTAAACGCATTTTGTTTGGAATAAGCTAGTGCATGTCTGACTTAATCTTTTATTTCCCTGTTACCATTTTTCATCCATTTGAAAACATAAAACCCATTCTTGACCTCCACACAATATTGAAGGAGGAAGAGCATCACGTGTGGCCCCTACAGCTGTAGGTTACTGACTCTCACATAGACTCAGGGGTGAAGGAGTTAGGGGAGTAATACGGAATGAGGAGATAAGGTAAAGTGACCAGATTTTAATCCGGACACCATTGACAGGGGTTGTTCTTGATTTAAAATGTAGTCTATATGAAGCAACAAAAATGTTCATAGAATGCAAAAATAGTATTGTAATAATATGGATGTTGGGATGTTGTTAAATTATTAAAAAGCGGGACATCTGGTCACCTTAAGATAGGGGAAGGGATATTTCACACACAGAACAAACAAGCAAACAACACCCCCAGCAATGGTTCCTACTGGTTGGAATTTATCACCCTGAGGACAGCAAAAAGTCACACAAAGTTGCTTAAGAAAGTCGAAGAAAGGCATAAAAGTAAAAGAATTCTAGTTTTTACACAGTATCTCATGCTTAGAAGAAGTGATTTTTTGGGCAAGTGACTAGTAAGCCTGATTTCAAGTTGGTGGTGCAGAGGAAAGGAAAATACTCTATTCCATTTTAAGTGTTTTGGGGGAAGACCCTTGTTCTACTAGGCATTCTGATTATGTAATGGTGATCCAGGCACCTATCCTACCTGAAATTATATTACTTTTTGTATGGTATAGAAAGGGCAGTGTCATAGAGTTAAAATAAAAATCACGTTTCATGAGAAGTAAGAGGCTGGAGAGATTCGTTCAACAAGACTGTGTTAACTCTTATCCGAACTGGTTCTTGTCAGATAGGAAAAAATGTGGACCCAAGGAAATAGCCTAGTAAAACATTGTTGTGAGTGGGAGAAGCATGAATAAGAAAGTTTATTCCCCACCTTCATGCCTCAGTTGAATTTGTGCCAAGAATATAGACACATACACACACAGGAGTTGGGCTTAGGAGGTGGGCTGCTGATTGCAAAGTCAGCTGTTTGAAACCATTAGCAACTCTATGGGGGAAAGATTGGACTTACTACTACCGTAAATAGTGACGTACAATTTCAGAAACTCATAATGACCATCAGGTCACTATGAACCGGCATGGACTACATTGCAGTGCGCTTCGGGATGCCAAGGATTAAAAGTGTGCACAGTATACTGATAGGAAAAGGGATCATTGAAAGCAGTCAGATTGCAGGAAAAGAGTTTTCAGACAAAGGGCACTTGCAGAGGTCTAACATAGAACCGGTAAGTTTTCTAGTGCATGCAGGTTCCAGAATATATTTAAACGGTGCATTCATGCTGTCCTCTTTCATGTAAGTATTCTATGTGAGTGCCTATGGCATACCCAAGTTTTAATGAAGGTGAAAGGCTGGCTGGAATGTGGTAGAAAATCATAGACAGAAACTGGTTGCTCCAGTATATGCAACCTCAATCTCCATTGTCATTTTGACTACCACGGAGGGTCTGTTCCTCGGACACTTTAACCGGGGACCACCTCCCTGCTGCACAATTAAGTCATACTCATGTGCAGATCAGCTCCACACTCCGGAGAGTTCTGTGAGTACCAGTCCCCAGGTGTGAGTGAAGCTTCATCGAGGATACAACTCTGAAGACTGAGAAGAATTCCCCAAGGGGTAAAGAAGGAACTGCGAGCATTTGGATTTATATACCTTACACAATTTACAGGTGACTCGGTCGTTGGCTTACATAAACATAGAGTGGCTTGCTGTCTTTAAGTCCAGAAGTGTAAACGTTATGAGGTTCCATGTCATTATTTGTTAACAAATTCTGTCGAGTTCACAATTTGGCTAATTATCAGCCTATCCTTTTGCTATTTTTTACCCCAGCTACAAGACAGTCATTCTTAACACATTATTTTCAATTCGATAGAGAGTCTATGTAAAGGTTTAATTGTAAAAATTAATATAGAAGCTGAGCCCTGGTGGCGTAGTGGTTGAGTGCGGGACTGCAGCCTACAGGTTTGGCGGTTCAAATCCAGCAGCAGCTCCCCAGGAGCAAGGCTGGGTAGCTCCCATGACCACCAGAGGGCAGTGATGCCCCCCCCAAAAAAAAAACAAAAAAGTGAGTATAATACCTAGTATTTCTTTGATGTTTCTTAGTATTTCTGTTCCAAATTTAAGTCCATTTTTACCTCAAATTATTCTTTGGTAGCAACATGAAAATGTAAAATATGAATTGTCTTCATACAGTAAGCACATGGTTTGTTATAAAATTCAGAACCACTCAAGAGACATTAAATATATACATTTGTCTTATAAGGGTCATGATAGTGGGGGGGGTGGAGCATTAAAGAACCAGAGGAAAACTGTATGATTCATCAGTGCTATGCTTCACCCTTACTGGCCCATCTTCTCCCCATGACCCTTTTGTAAGATGTCCAATTGCTTACCAATGTTAGATATCCTTTCTGTTATTAATATTAACCAGCAATACAAAGAGAGATGTTTCTATAAAATACATGCCATGACTTTTCACCTATCTCAATGTTAGGTAATATATGTGATGATTCTTTTGAGTTTCTTATTCATGAAAACAAGGAACCTTTTTTAATAACTTTCTTTTCTTTAATCATATGTCATCATATAGACACTACTTTGGAGTTTTTTTCTTTGTAAATCACATAAAGAATTACCCCAACAAGGTGTTTGAAAAGAGTTATGATCATTGGCCTTTCTGTTGCATTTGACTTACTTTGGTAATGTAACTCAGAGTTCTTCCCTTTCTTAGCACCTGGCATCTGCCAATCACCTTGTCTAGTGAGCCTGTATTTTTTACCCTTTTAAGTAGTTCTGGAAGTTTGGAACTTTCAGGCCACATCTGCAGATTTGCCCTTTTTGCATTTGGCAAGAATCAGGGTTTGCCATGTGTTTCCAAGTAAAGGTGGGAGTAATGTGTTATAGAGATTGATGTCAGCGTGACTCTGGAAACAGTGGTTGTTAGATAACTAGTGAATTAAAGCTAGGGAAGCAAATGTGGAGCATTATTTTGGGAGCTGATTATATTTGTGGAGATCTACAGCAACGCATCTATTGCTTTTTTCTGAGTATCTTCAGGATAAAACAATACAGCTTTAAGAGGCAGAATCTGGCACTGCCCATTAAATGAAGCTTTAGAATAATTTGACCTGGAAGCTAAAACAACCTACACCTGATTTGGATTATACAATGTCTTTTTCTTAACCCTCTAAAATTGGGACTGCATATAATTACTTGCTTTGAAAAGAGGTGGCAATTAGGTGATTGTACTCTTCCTTCCTCTTCAAAACCCAGCAGAAAATAAAAATCAGTGGGCCTGGGAGAGTGGGTGATATCGGAATGGGAATTTAAGTGTTCTTCTCTTAAATGATAGCATTCCTGGCAATATGGCGAGCAACATGTAATGGAATGCTCATGTGTCCTTTTCAGATTATTGGAGCGAGAGTGACAAGGAAGAGGCAGATACTCCATCAACACCCAAACAAGACAGCCCGCCGCCCCCCTATGATACGTACCCACGGCCTCCCTCTGTAAGTCGGCAACAAGAGCATCCTCCCTAGAGAATCTGCTTCTTGCAGCAGAAACACCCTCTTACATATGAAAACGTATGTAATAGGGAAACTAGATAGGAAATGGAAGCTGGATTTATGTACCAGTGGCACTGAAAAAATAACGGTACTGGAAATAGAACAAACGGAAAGCAACTTTTGAAGAGAAAGTTGACTCATTGTGACAAATGGGATTAATGTCACTGAATAATTTGTGGAGATTGTCAAGTAGGAACCTTAAAAACTCAATGAAATAAAAAAATCATACAGTAGATTACTTGCCAAACTTCGGTACTGTTATGGGAAATGGAAATTGGAGATTAAAAATCAGTAAGAAAGAACATTGTAAAGCATATCAGAATTTTTTTAGCATGGAAAGCTATCACCACAGATTCCAGGCAGAATAAATACCGGACTTTTTTTTTTAAGGAAATATATCATTTGTGCCAGAGTACTCTTCATGGAAATATCAATAAGAAAGAAAAGGGGAAAAAAGAAAGAAAAGGTTGTTTATTTTTTATGATATATAAATTTGGGCATTCTGGCTATTCCATATTAATAATATTCATTCCTACATCGTATAGAAGCAATTCATAAAGATTAATAGTATATAAGAGGGCTTCAGAAAGTTCATGGAAATATGGAACCAAAAATAATAGAATTTTTCACAAACTGAAACCCCTTCATATCTGTATTGAATGAGCTTTAGCACATAACTTTTTAAAATTAATAACCTGACTTTTTCTTCTTTTTTATTAATTGATTTTTAAAATTTTAATTCTTAATTTTTGGGGTTTTTTTTCTGGTATTTTGGGCATCACTGCCCTCTGGTGGTGGGAGAAGGAGGCCCAGCCTTTGCTCCTGTGGAGCTGGAATTGGACCTCCGTCCCAGTGGGCCGCAGTCCAATGCACAACCACTACGCCACCGGGCCTTAGCCCAATTCTTGATTTTTTTATTGAGTTTTTAAAGTCATTTTATTTGGAGCTCTTCCATATGTCATAGCACTCCATAATTCAAATGGATCAAGCATAATTGTACAATTTCTACTCTAAACAGTTTCAAAGCATTTTTTCCCCAGAACTCTTTGATATCAGCTCACTGTTACCCCTTTCCTCCCCCACCATTCCCCTCCAGGATCCCTTACTGTTTTATATATACATATATACATATACATATATACATATATATGTATACACACACACATATATATGAACTCTGAATTTGTCATCCCTCCTGTATCGTGGTTAAGAAATTCTTCTACCACGAATTTAGATGGTATTATGTCCCATAAAATATTATCAAGACCGTTGGTCTCCAGTTCACTTCTTGCCCACATTGCCTATCTTGGTATATGAATGGGGGCAAATTCTGCCAATAGAAACAAAGACAGATATGACTTTAGGACTCAGAGGCACTCCCAGATATAAATGGAAACTGGGACAATCTGAGTCACTTTTCTGATTATGAGCACTGAGTTAGGGAGGGATCTGATTGAATGTACACATTCCTGTGCTACTCTGGACTTTCTAAGACTATGTAAATTATTCTGTGTACAGACAGAACTTTGGCTTATAAATCAGGGAAATTAGCACTTTGGTTTCCTAGGAACTGTTCCATATTATGCCCATTGCCCATCAGAATCACCACAGGGTCTCTGTAGTGTCTCAGTATTAGACAACACATAGTATGACGTGATCAATCTAACCAGAGTCTCCTACATAGGAAATGAAGACTGGGTTTAAATGGTAGTAACCGCTAATCTGACATCCACCTCACTCCAAGTAATTTTTAGTAAGAAACTGCTAATATATGAGGGTGATACCATTCTAAGCTAAGACTCAACCCTGGCTGTACCTCATTGTCAACTCTCAAACATTTTAAACACAGAGATGCTCAGACTCAAAACAGTAAATCAGAATATTTGCCAATGTCTCAGTGACCTGCATTGTGAACTCATTGAGAAAAGAAACCCTGTTCTGTCCATCTGGGCATTCCCATGAGCTAGGACAGCACTGGCGCTTATATATTACTGTTATGAAGTGCTTAATAAGATAGTCCTAAAATGAAAGAATGAGTACTGTTGCATAATAATTGAAAGGCGGATCACATTTTTTAAAAGTCTGATGACAGGGGAAGTGCAGGGGGCACTGCAGAATTGCCCCTATCTGTATGCTCATTTCTTTAAGGCCACGGGGTGTGAGGACTAAGCTATGGAAAGAAAACAAGGAAGGTGGTGACAGGATAGATACACCATTGATTGTGTTTCCTCTTCCCCTAAAACATCTTGATCTGAACGATTCCTTTAAAATAGTTATGGAAGCAGAAGAAGGGAAAACTGCAGCTTCATTAACCACCCCTATAAACATATGAATCTCAAAAAACCTCTTCACAGTAATTTAGATCCCTCTGCCCATAGAACAGCCACATAACTTCTTCATCTGTGGTGATTATATTGAATCATCCTGGCTCCACTTACTCCCAGGTAAAGACCTGAGCTAAGACTAAAGCTCATTGCCAGAGGAGAAACTGCAAGTATTTTACAGTGTGCACTTCAAGGCAAATCCTTTTTCTTGATCAGTCTTGATGCTCGAACAGATATTCCCAAATTTAAAAATTCCAGGCATAAAAATATTTTGCTTTTCTTTTGTCTTTATGTACCATGCGCTCAAGGAGTCCTGGTGGTGCAGTAATTAAAGTGCACATCAGCTAACCAAAAGATTGGCAGTTTAAATCCACCATCCTGTCTGTAGGAGGAAGGTGTGACTGGCTGCTTCCATAAAGATTCCCAGCCTTGGAAACCTTGTGAGGCCATTGTACTCTGCCTTATAGATTCTCTTTGAGTCATAATTCAACTCGTCTAGCAATACGCTTAGTTTGGCTTAGTGTCTGTGCTCCAGGCAGATGCTAATCCCCATCAAGGTATAACATTAATCTACTTAGATTGTTTTTCATTGTGATAAGTACATATGCAACAAACCATTTGCCATTTCAGCATTTTGCCAATGTACAATTCAGTGACATCAATTGCATCCATCATATTGTTACATCACCACTATCCTTTTTTTAAAAAAAATTGCCATGACCCTTAAAAGAAGCATAGTAACCCCTCAGCATTGAGTCCCTCTTTTCCCTTCTCCCTCCCACCCTTCTTTGGTCAGCTCTAATAAACCTTATCCCTATAGTCTTGCCTAGTCTAGGTTTTTATATGAGTGAGATAAGATATTCTTTGTCCTTCGGTGACGGACTTATTTCACCCAGCACAATGTCTTCAAAGTCTATCCATATTGTAGCATGTGTTAGAACCTGGTGTATTTTTTAACACGCTTGAGAATTGACAAGAGTATGAGATAGCTTTTCTGGGGTTTGTTTGTTTGTTTTTTTGTTTGTTTGTTTGTTTTTGTGGGCCTCACTGCCCTCTGGTGGTCGTGGGAGCCACCCAGTGTCGCTCCTGAGAGCCGCCGCTGGATATGAACCACCGCAGCCCCACACTCAACCACTTACGCCACCGGGGCTCAGCCCGCTTTTCTATGAAGAAGAATTCTTGTGTGTTTCTGAGCGTTTCATTTTCATAGTCAAAGGAGTCTCTCTTTGCTCTCATCCCGAGCTACCTAATATCTGGAGATGCAAATTTAAGGAACCATCTTCAAGATGTCAAATGTATAGAACATTTTAAATCAGAGTTTTTCCAATGCCGAATATTTTGTAAGCATCTACATTCCCCTAACCTTTTATTGTTGTGAAAGCTTGCACTCATGCATTAGAGCTCTGTCCTGAGAGCCCAGTAGAGCTGTAATTCAGTATCTATAAGCCTCAGTCTTTTGGAAGCTAAGTGCAAGCTACTTTTTGAGCTACTCGAAAGCTTGGATAGTCATTCACTTGACTAAACGTGGGGCTGCTACTTGAATATTATTGGGTGACCACCAACCCTATTATTCTTGGTGGGTGAGGTGGGTGGGGGTTGGGCGAAGTGGTCTTGCATCTCTGAGGTGAGTGATCTGAGGCTCTTGCCATGCTCTCCACAGATGAGTTGTGCCAGTCCTTATGTGGAAGCAAAACACAGCCGGCTTTCCTCCACGGAGACCTCTCAGTCTCAGTCATCCCATGAGGAGTTCCGCCAGGAAGTGCCTGGGAGCAGTGTGGTGTCGCCCATACGCAAGACAGCCAGTCAGCGCCGCTCCTGGCAGGACTTGATTGAGACGCCCCTGACGAGCTCAGGATTACACTACCTTCAGACTCTGCCCCTGGAGGATTCTGTCTTCTCTGACTCCGCGGCTCTCTCACCCGAGCACAGGCGGCAGTCGACCCTTCCAACCCAAAAGTGTCACCTGCAGGACCACTATGGGCCATATCCCTTAGCTGAGAGCGAGAGGATGCAAGTGTTCAATGGAAACGGGGGCAAGCCTCGAAGTTTCACTCTGCCTCGGGATAGTGGGTTCAACCATTGCTGTCTGAACGCACCCCTTAGTACCTGTGACCCACAGGAGGATGTGCCGCCCACAGAGGTGGAGGAAGAGGAGGAGGAGGAGGAGGAGGAGGAAGGGGAGGCAGCAGGGGAAAACATAGGAGAAAAAAGTAAGTATGTTTCTGGAGCTTCTTCGCCTGTATACAGAACGTCTTAAACATTTGTGAACTTATTTTAAGAAAATGGAATGTTGCTTCTTTTTTTCTTAAAATAATGGTCTTGCTACATAAGAACTTCAGATACGTGGAGAAAAAATGATGAGTCACCAAGTTTATAACCGAGGACACCCACAGCTAGAGCAAGTCATTATTTCCTCCAACTCCCCCTTCGCTCTGTAAGATTAATGGTATTAACTTCTTCACCATCCTTCTCCTATCCACTGTTGTCTTCTCACTTGCATGCATCATTCCTTTGGCCCACATTGGTTGACCCCAGAATTCAAGTGAAACCGTAAATGCTCATAGCGGAGTGTTAGAGAAGCTTTGGCCGAGTCAGTAAATGAAGACACAACACACTTGCCTTCCATTTTCAATGGGTCAGCAGATTTAAAGGAAAACTTCAGAAGACAGTTATCCCAAAAAGGAAATTTCACATAGCATGCCCGTTAACTCCAAATCGCTGAACTTGTTTCTAGAAGCCAACTTGCCAAAAGCATTGTATCGACTCTCTTGGTATGTATGTTGATTGCAAAAGCAGTTTTCATGAATCAACTCTTAAGAGAGAGGAGTCAATTACATTACCCTCTGTATTGTTAGCACTAAGAATGCTTACTGGTGATTAAGTTCTTTATTCAACATGCCATACCAAGCATCTGCCGATAACGATGGCTAACAAAAACCCAGGCTAGTGGAAGGGGAAAGCTATAACACAGTCATTTTAGTGTAGAAAAGTCTAGCTTTGGTTACCAATCTTGAATTGAAAAATTAAAAAAGAGAATAGAAGAAATAGAATAAAACAGTTTGCCTCCCTTTATTCAAAATGAGCTTTGAGTCAGCTGACTTGAACCGAAGTTGATGGAATTAGTTCCTGATTAGGCCCTCTATCACCTGAGACTTGTCTTTGAAAGATACAGGCTGTCTGTAGTCTTCAACCAATTTGGCAAGCATGTGGGACTCTGATGACTGGATATGTTAGTAGAAATTCATCCCAACAGGAAAGATAATTCCAAGCTCACAGTGTTGTCAACAGGTTGGATGTACATGTTGACGGCAACCAGGGCTCATTGAAAATAAGACTCACTTTGGAGATTATTGGCCAGATAGATTAGGTTTCCTCTTATGGTATAACTTCTTATTGCATTATTTAGTGCACACAAAAGCATATCTTTCACCAACAAAATGTAAGAGGTGTTTATAATCCAACTCATTTTGATAGAGTTTCCATGTGAAGTACAAATATGCACACCCGAGAAAGGTTGGGCTTCCTATTCCCACCAGGGCAGTGATGCCACAAAGAAACAAACAAGCAAACAAATATAAACACCCACAAAAATCATGGATAAAAAGAATTGAAAAATAATGGAACTTCCTCATGAGCTTTTCAAAGCCCCCTTATAATTTAGTCTTATGACTGAATCCATGAGGAGTGTTATAAATGGTAAACCATTTGTTACAGGCAAGGAAATTACCATCCATTACCTGCCAGACCTTCCCAAAATTCACATTCATTTGAGATGATATAAGAGGTTTATGGGGCTGAGCCCCGGTGGCGTAAGTGGTTGAGTGCAGGACTGAGGCCCGTGGGCTTGGCGGTTCAAATCCAGTGGCGGCTCTCAGGAGCAGCACTGGATAGCACCCACGACCACCAGAGGCAGTGATGCCCACAAAAAAAAGGAGGCTTATGAAAAAATAGATAGATAGATACAGATATGAGACACATTAGATTTTTCAGAAGTTCTGGCAAGCATAATAATACATGCTTACTATTACACTTGCACCAAGATTAATTCATGTTTTGCTAAGTTTTACCAGAAGATGAGTTACAGACTTCATTTCCACTCTCATCCCAGTGCTATGCAACAGAGGTAACTGAGCATGTGAGGTTTTTTTATTATTCTACAAACATTGGAGAAAATACCCCCTCTCAGCCATTTTTAAGTCAAGTGTGTTAAAATGAGGCACTAAGAGCCCAAATCCACCAAGCCCCTTGTCAAAAATTAGGCACAGCCCTCCAAGATAGAGAATTTTGGTCAATGAGCATGTCATCATTCCTACAATTACAAGTCATGGGAGATGGCTTTGTAAAGGCAGGCTAGTTTCCTCCTGTTGTTGGGCAAGGTCAGACCAAAAAGGAGAAAGTGGGGGCTGAGCCCCGGTGGCGTAGTGGTTGTGCGCGGGACTGCGGCCCACTGGGATGAAGGTTCAATTCCAGCAGTGGGGCTGGGCCTCCTCCTCCCACCACCGGAGAGCAGTGATGCCCCCCCCCCCAAAAAAAAGGAGAAAGTGTGCCCTAGGAAAGCACAGCCTTGCACCCATGCTGCCCTTCCTTATCTTTTAGTGCTACGTGGGGCACCCCTAATTAGATAACTTAGGATAGCTTTTCCCTGTAGCATCTCTTGACCATCCCCATTGTTCTTCAGAGTAGACATGTAGGGTACTTTCACAGGAGCCACAGAGATGCAGCTCAGCTTGATTTTCCCCCTTAAGGTTCCCAAATGAATTAGTTATTTAACATTTTCCTTTTCCCCCAGTGAGCTCTCTCTTGGCGGAATAATCTTGATCAAATAGAACAATCCTAGATAGAATGCCAGTCCATTTGTTATTGCACATCTTGTCTTTACGAGTAATTAATGCAGGACAGGCCATTCTATTTCAATCAGATCTGCTTCACTCCCTGTGGTGGGTGGTGCGCCCACTTTCAGGCCTATTGTCCTCTGGGTATTTGTCCCTTCATCTGGCTGCATATCTCGGTGTACTTCAGGCTATTCTTAGCAGAGCAGGACCTTTCATGGATGCCCAGAAAATGCTTCTTATGTAATGGACTGTTATATTCCCTTTTCTCATGATGGTTTTTCTGCATTGCTCTTTTTTAATATTTAGGAGTGGCGATTTGATGAACAATCCGTCTGGGAAACATACGTCTTAAAATTGGTGTTTTCAAAAGACTCTTTAAGATTTAGTTAAGGGATAGCATGTTCACGATTGCCCTGGATTGGCCATTAAAAATCATTAGTCCAGGCTGCTTAGCCAATCCAAGCCGCTTGGTCTTCTGTAAACAGAACATAAGTTATACCAGGAAAAGAGCCTAAGACTTAGGTGCATGCCACCCACCATGAAGCGCCCTGCGGCTACATGATCAAGCAGGCAGTTCCTATTTCCAAAATTGAAAGTCCTCCCCAGGCCAGCAGTTGGTTTGACCCACTACCGGAAATTTGTATTATGCAGGCATAGACCTCTGGCTCCACACCTTTTTCTCAGTTCACTAAGAAATTAAAACTATGAGGCCTCAGGCAGGGAGTAGGCAGAAGTCATGAAAGAAAACGAGGTAAAAAATGATGTCACCAACTAAGTTTCTTTTTTACAGTTTATATTAGTCCCCACCTTTATGGAATATGTGTTCTATCGTACTTTAGAGCTTCCAAAACAAGCGAAGAAGAAAGATGTTACTCAAGTCGTGACCCAGATGTTTTTCATTTTCTTTGTACGTGTGGAATTTGACCCTGCCTATGAAGTGTAAGACAGATTGTGATCTGTAAAGTCAGAGTTGAACTACCTTCTGCCTTCTTTAGAAATACAATTGTTTAAGTGAGTCATCCTGCAATTTTTCCCAGGCTGACCTCACTTCGTTCTAAAGTGGCTGTGACTAAAGGTACCCAGATGAGACCTGTCTTGTTTGCCTTTGACTGAAAAGTTAAGATGCATATTAATTATCCTGACCTACTTCATTGGCATTTGAGAGAAGACAAGCAATTTCCTATCATCCCAATTAGCACTTTGGAAGCTAATGGCAGAATGGGCCTTATCATACCTCCATTAAATTAAATTATGGCAGTTTATGCAGATTTCAAAATATGGGGTGAAGTAGAAAAGTATATTTCATCTAGAAAGCATCTGCCATCCCACTAAAATAATGCTTTAGATACTGCATCTCAATGTCTATTGAAATCTCTCTCTTTCCTATGCCATACAAGGCAGTTCTAAAGAATCAGCCTTTGATCCTGATGACGTCTTTCTGACAGTTTTAGAGGTACTGTTTTCTAGCCGTGCATTCTTGGTACTTTCATTGATGCAATGGAGTTATAATCTGCTCTTTTTTGTTGTTTTGGTGGTGACCAAAACTATTTGTAAAGTCATTTTTTAATATCTAGCATCCTTTGCACAGCTTTGATAGCTTAGAAGCTGTCCAGAATATGCAGTTCATGTGACTATACTAAATTATCGAATCCGAGAAACTAGCTACTGATGACTGATACAACAAAGAAGATGCACATTCATCTTCTTAAATCATTTTAAATGACCTAGACTAATTCCCTGATGATTTTCTAAATGTCAGAAGCATTATTCTGCAGGACATTCAGCCGTGAGAGATGGGGAAGATGTTCCCAGAACATGAAATTGTGTTGAAAGTAAAACAAGGAACACGGTGAAAACCGAGAACATCATAGCAGTATTCATGGTGATGTTTGTTGTCACAGCAAATTAGATACAGGCACAACGAAATTAGGGGAGCATAATCATTGACAATAGAAAAATGTAATTCAGGTCTAAAAGGAATAGATGAAAAAAGCTACAACTAATATGAATAAAAAGACATACAATCAAGCCAGAAAGATGTTTGAGGCAAAATCTCTGACTGGTTATGTAAAATGTACATATAATGGAAGTATATGGGAACATTTTTAGAGTTATTTATTCTCCCGATACCCAGTATATTAAAGAAGGAATGTTAGGGTGATGTAAAACTCAGAATATTAAATATAGAATCCAGTTATCATTCTGATACTGGGCATAGACTGAGTTTTATCACACCTTCTTGGGTTGGTTTGTTGGTTGGGTTGGTGGGTGGGTGGGTGTTTGAGTCTCTTCCCTATTCAAATAATGAAGAAAAGTTATTAACTTACAGGAAGATTAGAGATGGAGTTGTTCTGGGATCAATTTAGTGGATCTACAATCTCAGTTATTTTTTCTGTAATGGCCAGAGGCTTTTGCCCTTGATCTCATGCAACAGCTCCAATCATCACTTTTCCTTACACCATCATCCTCGAAGCCCAAAGCCAGACTCTCTTTTGTCTTTTGTGTACATTCAAGGAAAACCCTCCCCAGATTCTTCCAGCAGATGACACCCCCCCAATTTCATGGGCCCAAGTTGCATGATCACATGACCATGAATAAATGGTGAATGAAATGCAATTATTGTGAATAACAGAAAGCTGGATTTGCTTTGAAGCTCCTGAAAGCATTACCAAACTGCTTGTCATTGCTGTCTTCAGAGCAGCTTTTCTACTGTGTTCCAGGGTGCTCTGTGTTCAGAGGCTGTGTTTAAGTAGGCCTCACACTCTTCAGATGGGTATGCATTTGTCTCTGATCATAGCACATCATTCAAGCCTTGGCACCATAGCAATATTAGACATACAAAATGGGAGACAAATAGTATGCAACCCTCCAAATGTGGCAAGTCCTGGGCCATTAATCATAGCTATTAAAATAAACATACATGATCTCCTATAACTAATAAGTGATCCTAGCGAAGGGTGCAGTCTTTGTAGAGATTTCTCCGTTAAAATGATGCCTTACACACTTGCGACTTCAATGACTGATCGTTTTACTTAGCCCCTCTCGATATCAGTCCATCATTAAATCCTATGAGAACAGTATCCATAGCATTATCGATCTTTTGAAAGGAGCCCTGATGGTGCTGTCAGGGAGTGTCGGCAGTTCAAACCCACCAATCACTCCTAGGGAGAGAGATGAAGCTCTCGGCTCCCATAAGCATTGATAGCATCGGAAATCCTACGTAGAGGCACTATGAGTCAGAACTGCTGTGTGGGTTGGGTTGGGATCTGTCTTTTTAGTGTGTGTGAGGAACAAGATAGTCGATGCCAGAAAGCACGTGTTATAAACCTGCCAAATAATGGTTTGTCCGTCACAACGAGTTGATTCAGATTTGAATTTAGGAAAAGAAGGCAATCAGAATACGTAGTGAATTGCTGTGTGCCCTTGAATCAATTCCAGCTCACAGTGCCCTCGTGTAGCCGAGTGAAACCATTACCAGAGGGCTTCTTAGACCCCCATCTTTATGGGAGCACACCACCTAGTCTTTCCTCCGGTGAAGCAACTCATTGGGTTAAACATCTGGCTTTTCTGTTAGTTGTGCAGTGCTTAACTTTTGTGCCACCAAGGTTCCTTAAATAGTGGGCTAGGCCTGGAAACCCCCACTAACTAGTGTTTACTTGACTACATGACCTATTTTTGTTCAGTTCCAGCTGTTGAGCTGAGCCATACGAACTACTGTTTGTGTAGGTCAAAACAATGAAAATTGGCAATTTTTTGTGTTTCCGTGCAATATATTAGCCATGTGCTAGGTTCTAAAATAGAAATGTCTCGCACATCAGAATCTCATTACTCACTATTCCTCTTTTTCATTTTGGGAGCTCAAAAGACACTCTGAATTCAAAGGCAATAACCTCATACATATTTACTGGAATGCATAGCTGTAGATCTTGCCATTTGGGTTTTCCTTCACATGTTTCCCCCTGAGAGCCCTTCACTGACAACCAAGCCTGCCTCAGTTGTCCCTCAACTGTTCCCACTCTGTTCCAACTCATGTTAATAGCACCCTCTTCTCCCCCGGCTTTTCAGGGACTCACTTTTCAGAAGTTAGATCGCCAGGCCTTTCTTCAACATCTCAGTTAGCTGCTTCGTCTCCGGTACCTTCCCCCCTTTTTACTCCTTCTAGCTGTTTCACTGTGGGCATACTTTTACATGCTGTGCATTGACTTCTTTCATCTCCATACACCAGAATACAAACTGCTTCAGAGCAGGGATTTGATTCTCGTCTTGTACACCCCATGATGAAAACAGTAGCTCACAGTAGGTCAGAAACTATTCAATGAATGAATGAACCAAAAAGAGCTACCTCTTCCTTGTTGCTAAATCCCTGTTTTATAATAGTTCAGGTAGACGTTACTGTTTCCTTGTTGTGTGTCACAAAACAGAAATGAAAACATTGCCAAAGTCGTCCCTATTAGATAGCATTTTGTTGCATCTCTTGAGCATACTGAGGACCACAGAGCTGGGATACACTCTTTGTTTTCTGGCTTATTTATAACTACCTTCGCTAACATTGGAAACCTCCTCCCAAGTTACTCCCATTTCAGCCACAAGGACATGCCGTGGAAAATAACTAGTTCATTGTCATAAGCTGGATCAGAAACCAGGTTTTTCAGCAGGAATGACTCTGCTCAATGCCAAGGCTGATCACTGGCTGGATGTCCCTTCAAATCATCTATCACCCAGCTGCCTCGTAACTGGTTTGTAAACAGTATTGAACTTGCACTCTGGGGAATAACCTAGCAACCAAAAAAAATCTCAGGAATGTCAATAATTAGTGAAGCTAGATTTTAATAAATTCTAGAGGCTACAGTGTCACACCAGCAGAAATTATGTTTAGTTAACCATTAAAAGGATGACAGTCGCTCACCAGGATAAGAAAGCCACATTATAATTTGCAATTTGCCTGAGCCACAATGTGAGTTACTATTTTTCACATGCCAGAAAAGCAAGCAGCCTTCAGATTAGTAACAGCATATTGGCAGTTGCTCAGTTCTCAAGCATCTTTTCTATGTACCTACTACAGGTCAGAAAGCTTGCGGGGTGGTGCTGCGGGTTAGGCTTTGGGCTGCTCACAGTACAATCTGTGGTCCCAACCCACCAGCTGCTCTGCAAGCGAAAGATAAAACTGTTCGTGGCTGTAAAGAGTGAGAGTTTCCAAAACCCTACCAGGGCCACTGCAAGTTGGAATTGACACAATGGCAGTGGCTCTCCTCAAGTGAAGGGTCCAAGGGTCTCATTTTGACTCTCCAGAGATGTTTTGTTTTGTTTTGTTTTGTTTTGGGGGCATCACTGCCCTCTGGTGGTCATGTGAGCCACCCAGCACTGCTCCTGAGAGCCGCCGCTGGATTTGAACCGCCAAGGCCATGGGCCGCAGTCCCACACTCAACCACTTACACCACCGGGGCTCAGCCCCTTTCCAGAGATATTTACTGTCAAGATTTATGCTTTAAAAGATTAAGTCTAGTTCCAGTTTAATTTCTCATGTATCTTCTGATAACTCAATGTAAGTAGGGTCATTTAGAGTTCCTGATTTTCACTGATGGCTACACATGAACACTGGCATATACCCTCCATGAATATCCTGTGGTTAACAGTTAGATGCCTCACCCACCAAGACTCCACAGTCCAAATATTAGCTCTTATAATTCCATCCATTACACATTGAAATTTTTCTTTTAGTTTCTATAAACATTTCACTCAATATGGAAAAAGTTACCATTGTTATATTTTTAAGTAGAGAAATGACTTTGGGTCATAAAACTTGTTTTAGTATTTTTATCATCATACTTGAATACTTCTAGAAATCTCTTATATCAGGAATGTCAAATGATAATTTCATACTTAGGAGGGCTTCAAAAGGTTCATAGAAAATGGAATGAAAAATAATGGCATTTTCCTCCATGAACTTTTTGAAACTCCTTCATGTAATTAGGATTTGTTTGCACTACAAAATATTTTAATAAAAATCAACATTCTGAGTTATTTTCCATACGCATTAGAATACCTGAAAATAACAATGAAATGAATCCAACTCACAGGTTTATGTCAGGGCAGCAGATTATGAAACATTTTAAAATCATTGATGATCTAATATTCTAGATTTTTCTTAAAATGTAGACCACAGGTTCATATTGAACTTGTGGTTTGCTTTCTCAACATAGCATTCTGATTCATTTCAAATATTCCTTTCAAATCATTTATGTAACAGATATTATTTATTTCTTACATTTTTGGTCCTATATCCAGAGTGCATCTCTCTTGCTGTTACAGCCCTTCACGGAAAAGATGTGGAAAGCAGGGGAAATGTATATAAATGAAGTGTGCAGGTATGCAGCAGCCAGATCAGGCTAAGAACAATTACATGTAAGGTACAGTGAGTGTGCCAAGCCACAATAATTTAATTTTGATTTTCAGTAATTGCATAGCATTTTCAATGCAATATGAGAAAAGTGTTTTATTGATTTCTGAAATTGGACTTAATTATTTTAGAACAGTATAGTTTTTTTTTTCCTAAATAGAAATGTTGTTCTGATGAACACCAAGTGAAGTTTGAACGTTATATTGCTAATACAAGGTTCACAGCATGTGGAAGAGGATTTCAGGTGCTTTCTTATGGGTGAGGAAAGAAATTACTTAACAAGATGGTTGAGAATTGATTCCAGCTTGGCAAGGTAATCTCTTGCCTTATCAATTAAATTGATTGATGATGAGAGTAAACCTAGCATATCCCTAAGTCTAGTTACAAAAAAAATTTATAAATGATTTTTGTTAGAAATAAGACAAACCTTTCTCTTTTTTAAAAAAATCGCTCTAAAGACATAAAACAGAGCAAATGATTCAAAGGATGTAGCATCTGCTTTATGTGTGCCAATAATTTTCCAAAATAGCCACTTGATAATGTTATTAAAATGATTCTCTGAGAGAATTGCTCCATTTTCATTTTGAGATACTGAGAATCACTTAGGCAAATTGTAGGAGACTGATTGGAATCAGATGAGCTCACTTTTAGAGGAATTTCTGATGTGGTTCTTTCTTTAACATTTTGACTGTGAAGCAATGCACTCTGGTTACTCAGCTGTATTGATTAACACAATCAGATGTTTAAACATCGAGCAAATGAACATCCTATTACATTGACCATAGATTAATGCTTCTTTAGTGACCGAGAAGATGTTTCATCGTTTTATAATACAAACCATTATGTAAATTGATTATGAGAAAAATCTACTGTGGAACACAGGAAATGTTAGCAGACTGCCAAATTCAGAAAATTATACTTAGGGAAATTTAAACCATAACATCTTTAAACAGAGCTTTATATTTTCCTTCTACATTTAAGATCCCAAATCTTCTATGACTTTGAAGCTAATGCTTTCCATGTGCCATTTCTCTTATGATAAATAATCCATAGACTACATTGGCTTAATGCAATTTATACATCTAAGATCTGAAAACTTTCTCATCTGTGACTATTGGTTCTCTTGAGCGCAACATTCTTCCCCTTAAATGTTGTTGATGTTGTTGGTGTCACATCACAAGTAGCCCACACCCTGGTTTAGAATCTTTTCTGTAACTTATAAAATGGACTTTTAGAAGCAATCATTTTTCTTGAGATTCTTAGTGAGAGAAAGTAGCCTACACCTTCCTTATCAGTAAAATGAGGTTTAATAGCTTTTTGCTTGTGCATCTCTGTTGTTCTTTCCTTGTTCTTTCACAATGCTCCCCACAAGAGTTTTATATACATTTTCTAGTTGAGAAAAAAATAGAAAGGGAGGGACTGCTTGTAATCAGTGTGCTTTCATACAGTTCTTCTGCAAGTGTTGACAGGAAGCCTTGTCCCGCACGTTGTACTCTATTGTCTTATTAATCTCCTACGTAGTGTCTGGGCAGCTTTCTCTTGATTTAGCATCTTGGGTTCTAAAACTAACGATGGTCTTTTATTAACCTAATTAAAGAGGATTGTGCCTCGGCACTAGAACTAGGAAAGTTATTTCCCATTCCCAAAATAATTCTGTGCAAATTCTTAACATCTTGGCAGATAATTACATGAAGAGCCAGCCTGAACTGTGAATGCTTCTGTACATTTGTAGGACCGGGGGTGGGGGGGATATGTATTACTATCAATGATGTTTCTCTGCTTATACTACAATACTTGTTTCGTATACTTTATGTTAAGGTAAAGGATTCATGTAGGAGGATAGATATTTTTTTTGCTTGAAGTGAGTACATAGCTTCTGCCCTACTATATGTAAACAGGCCGAACTAGGAGTAGTACCCAAGAAGTACTGGACTGCTAATCAAAAGACTGGGGGTTCAAGTCCACCTAAAGCTGCCTGAGAAAAGGAGTCTGTTGATCTGCTTCTGAAAGGTCACAGCCATGAAAACCCTATGGGGAGCAATTCGATTCCGGAGCACATGGATTCTCCAAAAGTTGACATCAACTTGATGGCAGCTGATGTTTTCACTGGACCATTTAGATCTTAAAAGAAGCCCTGGTGGTATAGTGGGATACACATTGAACTGCTAACTACAAGGTCAGTAGTTCAACTCCACTATCAACTCGTGGGACGAAGAGAAGGTGGTCTGCTCCCATAAAGATTTACAACTTTGGGAACTCAAAGAGCAGTTTTACTCTGCCCTATAGGGTCATATACCTTGTATTGGGGTTTCTTGGCTGTTTTCCAGAACTTGTGTTTTAGGCACACATGTCAACACACTAACCCACCTTTTATATATCTAGAACATTATTGTTTGAGCCTCTGTTTGAATAATGTTAGAGACTCTACGCTCTCCAGCACCAAAGACAGGGTATTCCAAACTGGACAGCTCTAATATGGAAGGTTCTTGTTGCATGGGTCACAAGCTCACGTCTTAAAAATGTTCTACTTAAAGGTCTTGAAATTACAAATTAGAAAAGTACAGAACACGTATTAGAAAGGTTGTCATGTGGAAGACAGATCAGATCATTTTTGAAGCCCCAGAGGACTTAAGTAGGCGGAAGTTCTAAGGAGGCTGATTTTAGATTGAAAGGAAAGACATTCCTTTTTTGCATTTGCCTATAAATGGAATAATTCTTCCTATGAGTTTAGCGCCCATTACTCAGTGTTGAAGGAAAAGATTCCTAAATTTCCTGGAAATTTTAATGAGAAGGCTTTTTCAACATTGGCTCTGTTCAGCTTGCTGACTTTGGGCTTTGTGAACATCTAAAACTATAGAATGGAATTGCATTATCTATCATAGCTTTTCTAGCCTCAACTCTGAGGCAAATACATATGAACATTTTTAATGTATGCCTGACATGAATTCTAGATAAGTCTTAATTCTAGATAACCCTTAACTGTTCTCGTGGCTTCTTTTTATTGCCTCCATGCCAAGTGAATTGAAATGACGACGGTGATTGGGACACTCAACTTTTGTTATTACGTTTGCATTTATTTTAATTTACTTACTATTGGTTCATATACTGCTTCAATTTTACCAACATGGAAAATCCAAAATTTATTTATTTATTGGCCCAAATACAATTATTTCTATCTATATAATGTGTTCTATTTTTTAAGTTTCTGGCCTCACCTAGCTTTATTATGATGCTTCCTTGCAGGCTGTGCTGGGTCTTTTCTTTTTGTTTGACTAAGGGAACTCTTCTTTTATGTAGTAACTCTGAAGAAATAGTGGCCTTGGAGTGATTTCCAAATCATAAAGTTATGATCCACTGATTCAAGGCAACACAACGTAGCTTTTTAGTTGTACCCCAGCCCGAAGACTTGAGGCAGAAAAAGTCTAAAATATCATTGCTTCTGCTTTAATTTTTAAAATTATAGATATTTCCAAAGCCATTTTTATTTCATTTCTTGGGATTTTCTTTTTAAAAGTATTGTTTTATTGGGGACTTATATAGTTCTTAACACAATCCATATATATCCATTGTGTCTAGCACATTTGTACATTTATTGCCATTATCACCTTCAAAACATTCTCCCTCTACCTGAGCCCCTGGCATCAGTTCCTCATTGTTTTCCTCCCTTCCCTCCTCCCACCCTCCCTCACGAAGCTTTGATAATTCACTATTTTTTCCATGTCGCCCTTCATGCACTTTTCCACTATCCAACCCCCCCCCCCCGTGGAGGGGGTTATATGTAGATCATTGTGATCAGTTCTCCCTCTCTCTTCACACATTCTCCCTACCCTTCTGGTATCACCGCTCCCATTACTGGTCCTGAGGTATTTATCTGTCCTGGATTCCCTGTGTTTCCAGTTGTTATCTGTACTCATGTACATGCTCTGGTCTTGTCAGGTTTGTAAGGTAGAATTGGGGTCATGATAGTTAGGGGAGATAGCATTAAAGAACTAGAGGAAAGTTGTGTCTTTCATCAGTGCTATACTATACCCTGACTGACTTGTCTCTTCCTAGTGCTCCTCCTGTAAGGGGATGTCCAATTGTTTACAGATGGGCTTTGTGTCTCCACTCCTCATTCACATTTATTTTACTTTTTGTTTTGGGTCTTTGGTGCCTGGTACCTGATCCCATCAGCACCTCATGACCACACAGCCTGGTTTGCTTCTTCCATGTGGACTTTGTTGCTTCTCAGCTAGATGGCCACTTGTTTATCCTCAAGCCTTTAAGGTGACCGATCTTCTATCTTTTGATAGTGGGGCACCATCAACTGCCTTCACCACATTTGCTATGTACCCACTTTGTCTTCAGCAATAGTGACGAAAAACTGAGCATCACTGAGTGCCAAGTTATTAGAACAAAGTGTTCTTGTGTTGAGGAAGTACTTTAGTAAAGAAAATCTTTTATTTATATGTTGAGATTGTTTTCCTCTCTAGCTTTAGCTAAATATTTGGCATCCTAGCATTCATCTTGTAAAGCTGGTATTATAATTTTCTATCTGCTCCTTTCCAATAACTTTTTTCTTTTATAGAACTTCGCCTTTCTGCTAAGGACTTTTTCTAAGGATTTTTTTTTGTAACAGCCTTGACTTCAACTTTTTATATAGCTCTGGCAATCTGCATTTGTATGACTGGAATTGCATGTTTAAAGAAATTCTGTTTGTCCTTCTAAAGAATATCTTAGAAAAAAGGATAACCAGATGTTTTTCTTCTAGTTGTCTTCAACTCAGCATTAAATCCTAAGTAGGTTTTAGTCATGTCTTAAAGCTTTTATGAAATTATCAGGATTCTAATGCATGCAGTGATTATTTTTTGTATGAATCTCATACATATTGAATTCTGTTGTTCGTTCATTTTCAACTGTAGCAAAAAATACTGAGGTTCTGGTTATGTGGCTTTCTTTCTTTTTTTTTTTTTAATTTTCAGAAGGTTTCCTTCCAGCTTTTATTCTGTAAATAAAGTATTCTGAAAAAAAGACGGGGCTATGAAAATTCAATGACTTCATTAGGATAATTTGCACGATTTAAAATCTTTTTCTTGAATCCCTCAAGTTGCTAGAGTAGAGAATGAGAATCCCACAGATCTCAGTAGTGACAGACCTTGGTAAGACTGGAAAGAAAAGTACCTATGATTTTGATTAACTCACTTTTTAGATCCAAGGGATACTGGACAGACTAGTGCCTATGGTTCATTATTCCTACACTACCCCGACTTGTATCCTAGATAAAACAAGTTGCATTCAGTCTTCTTCCATTTTAAGCCTTTAAAATAAAATAAAAGCCTTATTGTGAATTGGGTACATCAGTTTAATATTTGCAATCCCCTTGAGTACAACAGCACTCTCCACACCTCTTTGCTGTTTCCCCTGCCTCTACCCCTCCTCTCCTTCTACTTCTGAACTGGTGTCTTACACGTCCGTTTGTAAACCTGTTTACTCTTTGGCTGAAAATTGGGCCATAGGAGTGAATTCAGTTCAAACCACAGTCTCAGGTGTTCCATAGTCTTTCTGACTAGTAAGCCTTTTCTCCACTGTATCCAGGAACTTCTAATGTGATCCTTTTCAGAGAAATTGGTAGTGGTAGCTGGAACCATCTACTTCTTCTGGCCTCCGGATAGCATGGTCTGTTAGTCCATTGGACTAATTGTTTCCAAATGTTTTGATTTTCATCACTCTCCTTTCCTCCCAACACGGAAGGACCAATAGTTGCACCTTAGATGGCCACTCACAACTGTGAGTCAAAAACCGCTTGATAGCAGTAAGTTTCATTTTGTGAGAGAAGGTCTCAATTGCTATTTACCAAAGTAAAGTGTAAAACATTGCATCTGTGGACCTAGGCTCGTGTGAAATTTGAGGATACCTATTTGTTTGATTATCTAGTTCTAGATGTATCTAGATGTATGCTGTCTATAAAAGACAAAGATATTTCTCGAAGGTGATCTCATTATGTTTAGAAAGCATATGGTAACACTTCAGAATGCATGATTTCAGGAAAATTGGTGTTGAGTCAAATTGGCAATCCTTGAAATTGTCACATATGGAGATATAGTATAACATTTCTGATTGAATGATTATCACACATGTTTCGTAGGTTCCAAGTGGCAACTAGTGGGTTCTGGCTCATAATGACCCTGTGCACATCAGAGCAAAATGCTGCCTGATCGTGCATCATCCTCAGCCATTGTTGCTGTGTTTGAAGCATTGTTGTAGTTATTAAGTCCATCCACCTCATCGATGGCCCTCTTCTTTTAAGACTGATGATAATTCAGAGCTAGGTCTTCCAACATTATTGGCTTTTATTCACTAGGCATGTTTGACTAAATAATGGATAGAGTATATTATGGAATCTAGAGTGAACATTGGGTCTATAGCTTACAAAGTACCACATACACTAGAGGATAAACCAACCTGAACATCAGCCAGGGCACCTAATTTTACCATAAAAACCATATCAAAAATGTGCTGGAAAACTCAGCTCCTACACGCGTATATACAGTATGTTGTTAGAAGAGGGACCTAGAGGGTTACAATTAGTCTGGTCAATTAAATAGACCACAAAAGAATGGAATAACTCTTATTTTACAATTTCAACTAAACTTCAGCAGTGTTCCTCATTAGTTTGAGAATTCTACCACTGAACTATCAATGCTGTTGTTCCTCATTATTTTGAGTTTTGAGCTTATGAAAGACTTTCATGGATTGAGAGTTTAATAAGTATACCCTAGCATTGATAAGGAGACAGCCAAATAACTTGAATGGGTCACTGCTTAGCCATCAAACATATTTCGACTGGTAGCCTAAGAGAAGTCTTTGATTTCTAACATGTATAAGAAAGTCCTATGCATTACTGATATGCATAGCTACCACTTTATTGTACAATAACTGCCCTCTAGTCATGAGAATGTATATTCTTCCCTACCAAAATGTAATAGCTTGAGGAGCTTGAGACCAGTTTATGAATCATTTTACCAAAATGCAGAGCTATTCTATATCACTTTGTCTGGAGTAAAACGAAAAATGTACTTTGCTTTTCTTGAAAATCAGCAAAACGTTGTCGAGTGGGGCTTGGTTAGGTTCCCAAAGGTGATTCACAAAAACGAACAGAATGGATGCTTTAATTCATCATATGACTACTCAGTGACTAAAATCAAGAGCTGTGTATTCTATGTGCAGTTGAGTTTAGTAGAGTTAAAATTATGAGAATGATGCCCGGTAAGCAATTTCTTATGGTTGGTAGTGTAGTAGTTGTGCATTTGGGTGCAATTCGTGTGGTTGGCTGTTTAAAACCAGCAGCAGCTTTGTGGGCAAAAGACTGGGCTTTTGCTCCTGTGCATAGTTACAATTTTGAGAGCCTACAGGAACAGTGTTTTATGGAAATAGAAAGCTAGGTAGATGGGCATTTTCAAATGCTTAAACTAGGTTAAATCATCAACCCTGACCCATGGTTTGTTCTGTTTGATTCCAAGGTAAGTGGGATTCTGATGATGTATTAATGAAGTCGAACTTCTATTCATTGCCCACCTTCAAAAATCAGAACTTGTCTTACGTTGAAGTAATCAGACTTATTTGTACATTCCCCTAGGAGTACATATTTCAAATGGTTATGACTCAATTAAATCAAAGTGTTACTAATATAAGCTATTAAATTTGGGTAAGGAAGAATATTCATTCTCATAACTATCTCTAATGAGATGACTGAATTTTAAAAAATTGATCCAAGTGTATTATAAGAAATCAATTTTTTTAGTAATTTGAAACTTCTTTTTAGAATGAAAACTATCTCAAATCATTTTTTAAATAGCTCATTAAAAAAAGCATGTCATTAATTTTTTTAAAAGGGTTAATTATTCAAATCTTTGGGTGTAACTTGGGTACTCCTTTTTATTACATGTATTTTGTGGAAATAGAAAGATAGGTACATGGGCATTTTCAAATGTTAAAATAAGGTTAAATTATATTGATAACTATATTGCCTGATCCATGTATTATAGAAATCTAGCCATTCACAATCTACTTAGAAGGCTAAGTTTGGAGGAGGGGCCATAAACATGTGTAAAACAATGTGGCTGCAACGCCTTCCAACATCTTTCCAAGATAGTAAGATACTTACTTTTATTAGGTCTTAGTCATTAGAGAAGCACCTTTAGAGACTCTTTTATACTTATCATTAAAAATCATCCTAAAAAATTAAAACACCTCATCATGTATCTTGGTAATATTTTGACACATCTACTTCTAACATCTGTGATATGTAAATAATTTGAAAATCTAAGTCACTTAAAAGAAAATACCCTTTAGCAATGGTTAGACTATCACTTCATATAAAGTGTAAATCATTCTTCCTTGGCATAGTATGGCCAGAAATAGCATCTTGTGACCTCAATGACTTATCTTCCTAATGTTTCCCCACCTGTCACATACTTTCACATCAAAGGCACTTAGTATATTCAATTGAAAATCTAATAGCATATTTCCCAGTTGTTTAGTAAAACTCTTTATCTAATGTTTAATATGCATGCCATATACTTTGACATTCAGTAAAATGTATCTTAGCAATATGATTAAATTCAAATATTTATGAAATTACTACATGTCATGCATACTCCTTGTTATGCCTTTCGAAAACAAAGATTAAGAAAACAGAATCAGTAAGTTCATCATCTCATGGGAGATAAAAACATCTAAATATGTATTGTTTTAAAATATGAACATATTAATTCCATGTAAGCTTGCTTATCTCTACCTTGTAAAATCTCAAAGTCAAGGCCTCACACAGAATCAGTGAATAGGATTTCACCAGAGTGAAAAGAAAGAGACATAACACATGGTGGATAGTAATAGAATAAATTATGTATGTGTGTGTGAGAGAGAGAGACAGAGACAGAGACAGACACACAGAGAGAGAACAATTATGACCAAGTAAATCAATATAAATAAATAATTTAGGGAATTATGACCTACTGTGTTGAGTAAAAACGAGGCAAAAATAATGGTAGAATTAAGTTATGTTCCTGGTACACTATTCCCAAAAATTTGGATTTCTGTAGAAGGATGGAATCAGATGTAAACCTTAGAAGATCACTCTAATAGGAATGCAGAAGATGGGTAAGGGAGAGGGTAAAAGTGGTAGAGAAACCAGTTAGTAAACAAGTTCCATGATCCAGATGAAAGATACTGTGTCTCCTCTGCCAAAATGCTCTACTCAAAGGACGACCCATGCATAACCAGTACGGTTGGACAAAAGTATTAGTGGAGTGGCAGTTTGTAGCACCTCAATGGGGAATTGAAACATGAGATAACCAAGAATTAATAGGCAGTCTGCCTGATAGCTCTGAAAGACTGAAGTCAGAAAACACTAATATAGAATAGTGTCCACAGGTTAGATGAAACAGTTTTCATTAGCGATGCTCAATGGTTCAGAGAAAGGCTAAGACTAATCCTGAGGTCATAGGATTCACCATAATGACAAGCCTTAGATATGTAATGTTTTTGGATTTGACAGCAAGAACCCAACAGAGAAGGCATTTATTTCAAAAGAAGTCTTCAGTATCCCTCACATGTCTTCAAAGGGGGAAAAGCAACCACCCCCTTTGGAACATGTTGCCACAGTGTTAAGTGAGCTATCTAATTGCAAAAGGAAAACCACTCATTAGAGTAATGAATACTCATAAATCTCATTTGTAGCAATAAGATTTACTATGTTTTAGTTTTTTGTGAAATAATCAAGGACCTTGAATTATGAAGGAGTAAAAATTTCAGATGCTTTAACTTTCTACCTTCTTTCTACACCACATCTTATTTAACTCATTTCCGTCAAAATTACAGTGTCATTAACAAGTTGGTATTTGAAGTCAATGTGACATCAAGGGCATACATATGTTGAGTGAAGTGAATGAACTCTTTATGTATTTGTCCTTTGGGTTTCTCTGCTGTTCAAGGAAAACTCCTTTTGTATTTCCTTTATACCTATCTGTTAAAGTGGAAGACATTTGAGGGATTTGGCTTTTCTGTAAAGGGTTTGATAGGCAATCTATAAAACCAAGTATACCTTCTCAATCTGAATCTGTCATTTTCTCATCTCTTGCCTTTATTAGGTCTATATAAAAGAAACCTAGTACGGTAGGTTGTATTTCAGCAGGTCGGGGTTGGCTTTCACATGCTCCATCAAGTAAAACAAAAGTCTGGGTCTAGTCTTTCATTGACCCCAATTTATCCTTTACTTAAAGGTCATAATTAGTGCATTTCCCCACTATTTAATCAATATCCTAAAGTTAGGTTGCCGTAATATGTGTAAACGATGAAACAATTCCACCACTTGAGGCAAACTCTTCCTTTGCATTTTAAACTGTGGCATGATTCCTTTTATAGCTAATTGATACCCAGTGAATATTAGGATACTGAGAAAACTACCTTTTTAAAAGTTATATCTTGAGAACCAATGTTAAAAGTATGTCTTGTGATAGTCATACCCATCAACATTATTATTTCTATGTTTTCTTCCCATAGTCTTAGAAAGACTTTATTCATCTTCTTAAAAACATTCCACATCTCTCTGCACTCTATTTTGGTG
Organism: Nesogale talazaci; assembly: GCA_004026705.1. Taxonomy (NCBI): domain Eukaryota; kingdom Metazoa; phylum Chordata; class Mammalia; order Afrosoricida; family Tenrecidae; genus Nesogale; species Nesogale talazaci. The sequence goes on along the minus strand of PVJH01000023.1, from coordinate 37,436 downwards.
TAAGCTAATGATTTTTATTATTAGATTGTATGAGGGTGCGAAGGGCAATAGATTTAAGAGTAAACTTGAGAACTGCTAGTCATCTTCCCACTTCCTACTCACAGAGGCCAACTCTGCTGTGCTGCGGGCCATTGTCTGTTCCCTGGGCAAACGTCCTTCCTGCCATTGCCGACAGGCCGAAAAGTTGATTCCCATGACCTGAAGGTGCCAAGATGCAGCAACCACACTTTCCTCTGTATTCAACTGCTCATTTCCTATTTGCAGTATGTATATTAGCAGAACAGGAATTCATTTCCTAGCACGGGAAGGCTTGCTGCTCCCATAAAGCTTGAGAGCCTAAGCCCCTTATGAGTTGGAATTGACTGGACAGCAAGGGCTTGTTTTGTTTTGTTTTGTTTTCAGGAGCGTTAGTGAAACTCTTATTTTCTAATCTGTTGTCAGGACATTGCGTGGGAAAGCACTTTTCAAAGTGCACATTAAAATACAAAGGTCAGTATTATAATCAGTACTGTTACTGAGCTATCAGGCTAAATTGGTTTGTCTTCCGAATCCTTCCACTAAATTAAAGGAAAGTAAAAGTTGGACAGGGCTAGCTATTTCTTATGACTATTTTTAAAGGGAGACTCTATTGCTAACATAGGGCATAAGTACATATGACTCCGTTCAACTTGTAAATTCTGTTCATGGAAGAAAAGCAAATACAGAACCAGGGAATAAATTACTACTTGTAACCCCCGTGGTCTGACTTTGGCTTTGACATTGTAGTAGTATGTTGGTGTGAGTCTCTGTGACCCACCTTTCTTAGCAGATTGTCAAGGCAACTCCAGAAGTACAGTATCAGTTGATTGGCACTGCAGACTTTGTCCAGGCTAACTACAGAAGCCGCATGTGATTTCAGCTCGTCTGGTTCTATAGGGAGCAATGTACCACCGTTCTTTCCACTTCCCAGACTGGCTTTGCATTACCATGGAGACTGGGTCTGCCCACACAACTGAGAGCTGAAGCCACGCCTAGGATGGCTAGAACGAAGGCCTTGGGAATCAGAGCCTTCCATAATTAAACTGTATTGTATTGTTAGAGAAGGGTTCCTGCTTCTGCTTTTGCAATATTTATTGATTTTTCATGAAGAGAACATAAGGTTTCTGGTGCCATGCTGAAGATAGTCAGGAGAGAAAACAAGTCATCGTGACAGTTGCATTGGTCAGGTTCTAGTTTTGTGTGCATGGATGGTCTTATCAATAGTCCTAAGTAATAGTAAATACATGTAATATACACATAATGATAGTCTTTTTAGTTATTTTTAAAGTTTTATTGGCACATAATCCACATGTCATACAATTCAGTCATTGATTCATATCAATGTACTGTACAATCATCTCCTCATCAAACTTATAGATTCTCTTCTATCTTGTACTCACTTTCCAGTTCCCTATTTTCTCACAACCTCCCCCACCATACTCCTAAGAAACTATTAATCCTATTATTGAGTCCGTAGATTTACCTACCCTAGATTTCATATACAGAAAATCATACCAAAAAACCCTAATAACAATAACAAAATAAAACAGAAAAACCTCTCAATCTAAAAGAAAGCAGAGGATATTAAAAACCAGAACAGGTTTTAAGGGGCCCACTAGGGAGATAAAATGATCAGGTGTTAAAGTTTAACCTAACTGCATCTGCTTTAATCCACTTTCCAATGCAATCTGCATGCTGGCAAGGCTATTCACATCCCTGAACTATGGTCAGAGACTGGAGGCTTAATCACGTGGTGGTAATCTTAAGGTAGATTTTCTAAATTTGTTTCTAAATTCACCACTGATGTCATTTGGATTTCTTCTGCATTTACTCACATAAAATCATTGTGAGAAACATTATTCTAGAATCTTTATCATAACTACATGAACTTAAAAAGAAAAAACTAATTTAATTCATTATTATAAATCTAATAGAGTACATCTAGCTAGATCTGATACATTTTCTATGAAAGATTACAGAGACCAAAATACCTATTTTGTAATGTGTTCTTTTATTTTATTATTTGTCTTACCATTACACACATCTTACAAAGGAGACCGATACTTCAGAATTTGATGATCATATTTGCTATTGAAATATGAATTTCTCCAAAGCCACTCGCTATAGCTGCAACTCTTTTGACCTCTCCACTCTACCTCCCCAAATGGCAGTAGTCAAAGAAATGACGAGGAAGTCTTAAGTGCCACTTGGGAATCCCAAATTAATCCATGGACTTGAGATCCTTACAAAGTGAACTAAGATGGCACCTTGAGTTAGATGACAATGTGGCCTTTTTTTCCTGTTCTAAATTCACAAATGGAAATTTGTTAAAGCCAGTTTAATGAGGTATGGAGTTTTAAAACTTGTAAGAAAAACTCCCTGCCATTGACTTGATTCCGACTCGTAGCCACCCTTGAAAACAGGGTTCATACTGCCCCTATGCCTTTCTGAGACTGAAACTTTACAGAAGTAGAAAGCCTCATCTTTCTCCCTCAAAATGCCTGGTGGTCTGAACTGCTGACCTCGTAGTTGGCAGCTCAGTGCATACACACTGCACCTCCAGGATTCCTCCTGGTTTCATACAGGTACTTGAAGTTAATGAATTTATAATAGGATATAGATTTATTAATATAATTGGATTTTTGTTTTGGTCATTTGGAGGAAGTTATTCATTCATTCTCTATTTGAATGTAAGTTGAGTTGTACAATGGAGTCTTCTTCCATTTCAATTTTGCAAAGGTAGCTCCCCCCCCCCCAGAAGTCTCTGTACTAATGCTAGTTTTCTGTAATTAGGCTAGTGAGTGTGAAATTCAGTGGATGATGCTAAATGTTAAACACAGATATAGTTGGAAACCTTTTTCAGTAGCTATAAAGTCATTTCTATTTTTCCATAAGAACACTGAGAGTCAGCACATCTCTAACTCCTGAGGAAAATTCACTCTCTTTAAAAGGGCAATGCCAAGTAATTTTCTCAGAAGGGAAAAATCAAATTCAAACATAATTGGACATTAAAAAATATATATTGTTAATAGGTTCTTGATTCACTAGTTTTTCATCCCAAATGCCAGATGAGTCTGCTGGCCTAAAATTTAGCTTTCCAGGACTGCTTTGATGAACTATAAATACTCATTACTCCTGAGGTTTTAATAAAGGTGGATGATTTGGCTAATTAGTTTACATCCTAGCAATATGACTTACAGACAGAAGCTTATAGTGCTTTTTACCAATTTTTTCTTATCATGTACACAATCCATTTTTAAACAGGTAAACAATATCTATAAGTGACTTTAACTGTGGGGGATTTATGAGAATAGTCTATGATGTAATTATCTTAGGTTAAAAAATGTTTCGTGTGATGACATCATGGACTAAGATGAGAGGTCAGGTTCATAACAGATTTGCAGGATGGGAAAATAGAAATTCTGCTAAGGAACTGTTGAGGTACAGGTTTACATTCTTGTGAATGTTTCTTCAATTTTCATTCCTTCTTTGGTGCTTGATTTGTGGGGAAGGTGTTTGAGTTGTCTTTATTGCTAAGAAATTCAACTGGCAGTTGCCCCAAAGTAATAGTTCCATCCCAGAGTTGTTAATGAGCAAATGATTACAAATGTCAGATTAGTATGCCAAGGAGGTTAGTAATAAAGCATTAACATTTAGAGTTTATTGAAGGAGAACAATCAATATCACATTTTTTCATAACATTGTAAGCTAAGTCACCAAAAAAAATGTAATCAACAGATCCATTGCAAGCTTCCACAGTCAACAACAGTGTTACTGCATGAGGAAAAATAGTGTCTTTACCTCTTTAGCAGAAGAAACACTTTTATACCTTCACCAAATTTACAATAAAAAGGTTTTTTAAGCACTTATTTCCTTAACTCTATACACAGCCGACACATACCTGTTCCACTCTTGTTGAAGAATGTTTAGTATTTCACCAACTTTTGTGGATCGATACTGCTCTTTTTTACTCCTTATTTACCCTCGAGGGCTGGTAGCAAACTGGAATTGACACTCATTCGTATTGTTTGAATAAATAGAAAGGCAGCCCCACCCAAATCACGATGGCAACATTTTGGGAGTAATATATGAATTTAATAAGAGAAGTACATTTACTGTGTGTAGTTTCTGAAAGAGTAACCATACTAAACACATCTACAAAACCACAACTCCCCAGATTTAGATACCCACCAGGAACTATGTTGCCCTTCTGTGGACATACTCATTTTGGGGAATTCAACTGTGAGGGACAATTGAAATAGCTTTAGTAATAAAAGAACCGTCAGTGTCCTGAAGACTTCTTGACCACTCAAATCACATAAGCGGATCGAGGTTCATATAAGATTGGAACTTTTCAGAGGATAAGATTGGAAATACTTGTCTCAGATATGAAAGAGAAGCTTACAATAGAATTGGCAGGACCAAAGCAATACTCACTGCAAGGAACAGGCAAGAAAATAAGTTAGGTGTGAATGGTACAAATACACTTTTTCATTTTGGCAAAGCAAACATATAAGCGGATGACATGTGCCATGTCTGATTTGTTTGTTCAGGTCAGCAGTTTTCATTATGGAACAAGTTGCTACATATTAATTATTATCCAGACTGAATGTGATATATCTAATAGCATCCTTTTAATATAAACATGTAAGGTGGTGGTGGTGGTGGTGGTGTACCAGCAAGTCAGTTCTGACTCATGGTGAACTTTTTAGGACAGTGTCAAACTACTCAATATTGCATCCAAAACTTCCATTGTTACAGAAGTAAAGACTTCTTTCTCTTAAGGAATAGCTGGTGAATTTGAGCTGCCAGCAGCGCAATGCTTAACTATTTGCACCATGAGCATTTCTGGGGGTGGTGATAGAGGGTAAATTCTCATAAGTTAAAAATTTTCATTTTTATCTCAAGTATTTGAGAATTTTTTTACATATTTTATTTCCTACAATGGCTTCATGTCTTAGACTTCAAATCAGTTGTTACTCTCTGTAGCTCTTTGAGCTGGAGAGGAGAGTTTTAAAGACATTGTTTCAAAATAATTGTTTATACAAAATAGGTTGCAGAAACAACCCCATCTTTTTATCTGCCAGTAGGCTGCCATCCACCCACACTGCTGAAGAAAATTTACCAGGGTAGGTTATTTTTTAACTGAGGTCTTCCCCACTGGCGCTTAGTATAATTATTCTGTTAATAATCCCAGAATAATATCATGTACTGAAATAATTTAAAATATGTTTGCATTAAGGTGGGGGGGTTAAAAAGCTGATTTAATGTTTTAATGTCTTTTGTTAGTAATCAGAAATTGCTTGTTCCTCATTTTATATGCTGTCAACTGCCATAGAGTCAGCTCCCAAGTTATGCCATCTCCATCATGTGACTGTTCTGATCAATAGGCATTTGTTGGCTGAATTTTGGCAATAGATCACCAGGCCTTTCTTCCTAGTCTGTCTTAGTTTAACGCTTCACAGAAACCTTGTCAGCATCATAGCAACACATAAATTGCCACTAACAGACAGGTGGTGGCTGTACTGGAGGGCATTGGCTAAGAGTCAGACCTGGCTTTCTTTCATGGAAGGTAAGATTCTCCCACTGAACCACCACTGTATGTCTATATATCTGTGTGTATGTGTGTATAATGATTGGTTAAAATCGATACATGCATGTAATAGAAAACTATTGGTATAGTTATATAATAAGCAGTAGATGTAATAGAATATATACATGTGTATATCATAAAACAGGGTTGTTTTCATTGACAAATAAAATTATAAAGCAGAAATGGGGAAAGGGTTATACCGTGAACTCTTTGAGCTCAGCCTAGGCTATCATCTTCACATATTTGGCCCTTAAATTTTGATACACAATGTATACTCTCACACACACACACACTGCTGTGGAGTCCATTGGTGTGACAGAGTGGAACTAGGCGCTAGGGCTTCCTGAACTCTCATCTTGATGGGGGCAGATGGCCAGGACTTTCTTCTCAAGTACACGGGTGGGTTCAAACCATGATTGTCTTAGGTTATAGTCAACCACAGCTCATTTGCACCACCCAGGCTCATACCAATAGGCACCTATTAAATCCTGATTGAACACCATGTGTCCACAAAAATGAATTCTTAACATCTTCAACTTTAAAGTCTGCATAGTGACATTTGCGATGGCAATGTAACCTGGCAGCACTTCATATAATACGTTTCTGCAACATCTCGCATGGCCCTTCTATTGAAAATAAGCAGGTGACAAATTGCATTAACATATTATATGCTTCTGTGACTTCAGTTTTCTTTTACTCCTTAACGGGATTAAGCATAAAAATCAAGGATGACCTATTCTCATATATGAGCTTCATGTAAAGAGCAGTCTAGGTCTGTCTTTATTTCCAATAGGGATTATTAATGCAGATAGAAAAGGCCAGAGTGCATCCTATATGCACAGATGACTAATTTGTAAGTGTACTGATGGGTACATTAAGATGAAATTCTACTTTCATAAGGGAAAAGTCCCTCTCTTTTAGACTGTGCACATAAGATGGAATTGTGATTTTGTAATTTTGGAGGAGTATTCTAATTATCTGGGTAGTATTTATTCCCATATCGGCTTGTGGCTAGATTTTGCAAGAATTTTAATTGTAATTATTCCTTAGAAAGCTCCCTAAGTGCTATAAGTGGAAACAACACCACTTTTTTTTAACTATTCATCACGTTATTTTGATTCAAAACTATTTTGTCGTCAAATGTTTGCCCCTCACTCATAAAATAAATATTTTCCAATCCCTTCTCCCTAGAATAGGTTCCCAAACTTATTTGGCCTGCGACCTCCTCTTCAGAAAAAAATGACTGCGTGCCCTCCTGGCCATTACAAACTTTGGGTAGAGGTGGATATGTGTTGAACTGTCCACCACAGGGTCGGCAGCAGTTCAACACAGCCGCCATTGCGCGGGGAAAGGGGAGGCCTTCTCCTCCCACAGTTACAGTCTTGGAAAACGCCGGGGCAGTTCTACCCTGACCTGTACTGTCACGGGAGTTGGAATCGGCTCCATGACAGTAAACATACATAATCCAAGATAAAGTACCTGTATCACAGGTCTGTATCACAGCCCCCATGGATGATTCCAGCACCCCCAGGGGGCAGTGTTGCACACTTTGAGACACACTGCCTTGTACCTTTAAATTAAAACTAAGCAAACAAAAAACTATTTAAAAAAATTTATACCTTGTATATTGAACTGAGCTTTCTGTGGTAAAATGGCCACCAAATTTTAGAAAGAGAATTATCAAATTAGCATAAACAAGCTTCTATTTGAGTCGGAATATTCTGAACTAAGATGTGAGTCCACTCTTCCCAACACTTACATTGAGAAAAGTAATTCTCATTGGCTGTCAACTGTTGACGGGGTAAAAACCTTCCAGTGTGTGGATAATAGCACATTGTGGATGGCATTGTGAAGTATGGGAGTCCAGGAACACTTGGAAGTGCTCATGGAACCTGTACCTGCAGCAAGCAGCAGTTCTTCCGACTGAATGAGGGGTTACTGCAGGGTTTAGAAGCAGAACAGGTGTGCATTCAGGTTGCATCATTTCCCCATACTTAGTCTGCATGCTGAGTGGCTCATCCAAGCAGCTGTATTATCAGAAGAGGCACAGGATATCAGAATTGGAGGACGATTCATTTACAGCTTGCGAGGTGCAGATAGCACAACCCTGCCTGCTGAGAACAAGAAGGGATTGAGGAACTTAGTGATATGGATAAAAAAAATCACAGTCTGCAGTATGAATTGTACTTCACTGCAAAGGAAACAAAATCCTCAGAAACGGATCAAGAAGCACCAGCTTGATAAACAGAAAGAGATAGTGAAGTTGTCAGGGATTTCACCATACTTGGATCCCCGGTCAATACCTATGAAAGGAGCAGTTGGAGATCAAACGTTGTGTTGGAAAAATTCACAAAAGATCTCTTTAGCGAGCAAAAGGACAGAGACGTCAATCTGAGGAGTGGAGGGCATGAGCCAAGTCATATTATTGTTGATCGCCTCATGCATGCAAACGTTTCATAGTGAATAAAGAAAACAGAAGAAGTTAGGGTTAGGGAGAAAAAGAAAGAAAAAAAGGAGAAAACAGAAGAAGACTTGATGTATCTAAATTATGGTGTTGAAGAATGTTGACTGCCAGACAGAATAAACAGATCTCTCAGAAGAAGTGCAATTAGAATGCTCCGGAAAAGGGAGGATGGTGAGACCTTGTCTCATGCATTTTGGTCATCATGTCCCTAGAGGACATCATGTCTGGTAAAGCAGAGAGTTTGCAAAAAAGAGGAAGACCTTTGAGGAGATGGATTGACACCGTGACTGCAAAAGATGGGCTCAGACGGAGGAACGGGTCAGGATGACTCAGAACTGGCTCGGCGGCCCTAACAACACCATCAATTCATAGTGTTATGTGTCCCTGCTTTCCTAAAAGAAAAAAATGTCATTCTGAATGCATACATTTAGAGGAAGTCTCAGAGGGTAATAACATTTAAAAATTCTTTTCAGAGGCATAGACCAAGTCTAGGATCATAGGTTCCTCATGTGGTGCTGTCTTTAGGCTTGGCTGACCGTGATTGGTCACCTTTGTTGTTTGCAAGTGACTTCTGGCAAGTAGTCAGTGGTTTCAATTTGCCTTCAAGTTCCATGACAAATCTGGCTCTGGAAGTCAGGCATAAGTAGGAATCAGAAGATCTTAGACACTTAGATACTTTCCACCATGATCCAGTATGTCCTTCTCTCTCATTCATCAAAGTAAATATTATTTCACCTGTTTTACATTCAGACTGAACAGAGCTTTTGCGGATGGTTGAATCTCTCTAGCTCCCCACAAGTGTCCAGCCCTTCCCAATCCAATGCTGAGAACATGTATTTTCATCCCCAGATACACTGAATTGAAACCTACATTGTAACTGGATCTCCGGGTGCATACGTAAGAATTACATGGATGCCCATCACACTAACCCAAGAATCTCATTAAAATGTAGATTCTGGTTCAATATATCAGGGCTAGAGGAGATGCGAACTCAGGGGATGGAGGTGGGGCATTAAGCAGGAGTGGACCAGTACAAAGCCTTGATATAATTGAAGCATTCCTTATCAGGTACACTATTGGAAACTTGGTGATATTTCTAAAACTCATCCTTCCAGAAATTAAATTTCCACTTAACATTTGGGAGGTTCCCAGTTGGATCTTTTAATATACAATAAAAGAGAAAGAAACAAGCTCCTTCATAAGCTCTCTTTGTTTTCAACTGGTGTCTCAACGAATTTGCATGGGACCTGGGTTCACACTGGATTAAGTCCTCCAACCCATGACACAAAATGGCAGGTCATCTGAGGGAGTTATTAAGCGGCAGAAGAATAGGCTGTTTGTTCTTCCCAAGAAGAATGGAAGCACAACAAATATTAACACACTAAACAGAAACATGACGGATTTTCTTTGAGGGAGCATGGAAATGTTGCTGTTGTTTCAAAATATAATTCTTTAAAAACTTACTCAACAAATAAAAAGCCCAAACCCACTGCCATTGACCTCATTCCAACTCATAGGAAAAAATACAACTGCTTCATAGGGTTCCAAAGGCTCTAAATCTTTACAGGAGTAGAAAACTTCATCTTTTCCCCTCGGTGTGGTTGGTAGTTTTGAACTACCAACCTTTAGCATAACCCACGACACCATCAGGAGTTCTTACTTAGCAGTAGACTAGTTAAGAGATTAGTGCAGAGAAAACAAAACAATCAAGAGATTTACAATTTAGGTTTTGTTTGCCTTTAAAAAACAATATAAAATTTCTACTAACCCTTTAAAAAAAGAAAGCTATCAGTATTGTAAATAGTTTTAGCTGGCTTAAATAATTTGACTGCTTGAGAAGAGGCTATATGAAGTTAATCATGAATATGATTATGAATAATATGAAGTTAATCACTTACCAAGGAGACTGTTAGAAATGAAGTGGATGATGCTGAGAGAGCGCTCAATTCACATTTATCAGGCGGTATGATGTGGATGTCTTTTTGCCTTTTTTTTAGAGAGATTCAATTTAGATTGCCCATAGATCATTAGTTTTTATGGGACTGAGCCCATAACCCACTGACTCATCAATGCTCTTCATACTTAGATTGAGAACGCACACACCAAAACATCATGCAACTTATTGCACACACCAAAACATCATGCAATTTATTCAGTGGGGTTGATTCCAAAAGTATCTTTGTAGGTGTTCTGTTTGGCTCCCAAATAAATGGGAATGCTATGTAAAGTGGAGCTTCAAACAATTGATTCGATCAATCATGAAACAAACTGCCAGCAAGGCCATTTGGATGCATGGCCACCCTGTAGGATAGAGTAGAATCGCTCCAGTGGGTTTCTAAGACTCACTCTGGGAAGGAGGAGAAAGGGTCATCTTTCTTACCATAATCTCAGTTAGCCAAAAGGTTACCCTCCAATTCCCCAGTTTTAGAAACCTTGAACTTGTTTGAACATTGTGGTCCATTGGTAGTAGGACTACAGACTCAATGGCGTGTGGCCCCCTTAACCAAAGAGCTCTTGATTTCAAAAAGACCTGTGCATGCTGGGCAAAAGTGAAGCTAAACGCCAACCACCCCCTCAGCATTGTGTTCTCATTGTCAGCTGCCATCCAGTTGGCCCCATGCTCATGGCAGCCCTATGTGTGACAGGGTCGAACTGTCCTCTAGGGTGTCCTTAGCTGTCATCTTTACAGATTAGTTCAGTGAGCCTTGCTTCTGCAGAACCACTGGGGAGTTGAACAGCCAGCCTTTTAGATGTCAGCCTGTCACAAACCACCTATGCCATTCAGGCTCCTCTCCATCATGTAAGCCACTCCAATGTGACTGGCCTAGAGCAGTACGTCTTGCACTGAAGTGGACACATGAATCACTTAGGGAGCTTGCTTCCAGTACTATGTGCTAGACACACAAAGTCTGATACAGTTCATTAGGGATAGCATTCAGAGCTTATTTTTTTTTGAGCTATATCCTTTATTAATACTAAAATTTGGGAATGCATGAATAGTTGCATTTACTCAGAATTTTTTTAAATTTGATAAGTGACATTCTTGGAACAGCATTATCTAAAAGACCTGGTGCAGTAAAAGTAATCTAAAAAGCAAAAAACAGAGACCAAAACAAACTCCAGGGACATATTGACAATCAAGGATACATCTTTGATAAAGAATGTCAGAAGCTTATTTTTTTTGGGGGGTGCATCACTGCTCTCCGGTGGTGGGAGTAGGAGGCCCAGCCCCACTGCTGGAATTGAACCTCCGTCCCAGTGGGCCGCAGTCCCACGCACAACCACTACGCCACTGGGACTCAGCCCCAGAAGCTTATTTTTAACGTGTTCTAACGCCCTCACTCCTGAAGTTCTGTAGCCAGACATACTGAGCACTTGTTCAGATTTGTACAGAAGACTAACTAGTTGCAGCCCTTCTGAAAAAGCAGTTCTTACCCACAATCCTCCTGTACCTTGGCAATGTGTTAACAGAGAAGGTCTTCCTGGTCTCTTGGAATAGTATTCAAGAAATCCTGGTGGTGCTGTGGCTTAGGTATGGGGATGATAGCCAGAAAGTTTGTGATTCAAACCTGCCAGCAACTCCACAAGAGAAAAATGAGGCTGTCTTCTCCCACATCCTGCTCCCACTCCCCCCTCTCCTAAATTTACAATCTCACAAACCCTAAGGAACAGTTCTTATTCTGTCTTAGAGAATGACTGTGAGTCGAAATTGACTCTCTGGCTGAGAGTCCCTGGGTGGTGCAAATGCCTATCACACTCAGCAGCTAACAGGTAGGTTAGGGACTTGAGTTCACCCAGCGGCACGTCAGAAGAAAGGCTTGGTGATCTACTTCCCAAAGAGTACAGCCATTGGAATCTTGGGGAGTATTCTTCTAACTCAGTGTCATCAGAAGTCAGAGTCAACTCAGTAGCAACTGGTTCGATTTGAGGTGTTTGGTTTTCTTTTGTTCTTGGAAACAATGCCAGAAAGTATGGAATTTTTACCACGATACCATAATTCCAAGGCTCTGTTTTAGGCTTACCACCACAAATGGCCCCCAGGTTGATCCCGTGTGTGTGTCAGAATGGGGCTGTGCTCCATGGGGATTTTCAGTGGCTGATTTTCCGAAGTTTCACATGGGTTCATTGGGTTTTGAGGAATGCCTTATATATTAAGCCACTCCTAGAACCTTGTCTCTAAGGGGAAGGGAGGGTTGTGTTCAAAACAACTCACACACTTTTAAAATTGCTCAGATAAATTATAAATGACCTTGTGTCTAAGGTTAGTTTGCTGTTGGGAATTCTGTGACCTTATGCAACAAAGTGATAGAAGCCAGAGCTAGCACCCCACATTCCAATATTCCAAAACCTAAGGTATGTTCGTTCCCCAATGCTGCATTTGACCTCCACATGAAAGTTACTTCATGCACAGTATTTTCTGCAGAAGACAAATTAATGTGATTTGGGGGTGGAGGGATGAGGCTGTTTTCTGCAAAAAGAGAATGATGTGATAAACAAATATTCATTCTGCTGATTTCTGATTCAGAAAATGTCCTATTTTCTGGATACACTAGTGTTTGGGGCAATATATATACCCCTCCCTATTTTCTAAGGCAGGTGGTAATGAACAACACGCTTTCTCTTTCCCTTCTCCCACTGTTCCTTCTTTTTGATATAATTAAAAAGATACTAAAGGGTGTTGTGGGTTAAAATCTCTGGGCTAGCTTTAAAAAAAAACATTGCTGATTTATGCTGCCTGAAAATACTGGGACTTCTGAAAATCCAGAATAAAATGAACTGAAAGAGACTACATTTTATTTTATCCCAATTGTTCTTAGTTTCTCAGGTCACTCAGAAACTTCAGTCTCTTCTACTTTCTTAACTCCTTGACATATGGCTTATGCTCAGGTATAAAGTCACTTTTCCATCGTGTTGATTGCAGCATTTCATTTGTCTTCGCCTGGTTGTTGTTCAGCATGTGGCCCTCCCCTTGAAAAGACAGTAGTTGGACTCTTGTGCTATCTCCCTGCATGGGACCTACTAGTGTATATATGAAAGAGCCCTGGTGGTGCCATGCTTAAGTGCATAGCTGCTTGCCCCAAAGGTCAGCAGTTCAACCCCACCAGCAGCTCTGTGGGAGAGAGACATGGCAGTCTGCTTCCTTGAAGATGACCGCCTTGGAAGCCATATGGGACAGTTCTACTCCGTCCTATAGGGTCACAATGACTCCAAATGAACAATGACAATGGGTTGGGTGTGGGTTTAGCTTACGTATTGGGGTTGCTCCAAAGAAAGTAGAGGAGAAAATCTGTTTTCGATTGAATTTCAGGAAAAATCTTATATAGAAATAGTTAACATTTAATTGAAAAACCTATCATTTTTCATGTCTATAGAGAATACTTTTAACTTGAAATTTTTTAATTAAAATTATAGATGTGTATATACAAGTATTGAGGTGAGAAAAGATCTATTTGTGCTGTATATTGTTTTTAGACATAAGACTGCCTTTTCCAAATAGTTGAGCTTAATGCCAAAAGTGTCCAATTTATGGCCAAGTAGACTTGCATGCCAACAAAAAGACATTCTGATATTAACACCATGTGCAATTTTAGTCACATTTTTCTATTTTCTCTTCATGGGTATTGCATGATGGTATTTCTAATACAAATACTAATATGCTTTTGGAAATAATGGCACTTGCAGGTCTTTCATCATATTGTATCACTGCTTTATCATATTAGGCTAATACACTACGAGAGTTGGTAGAACCTCTCCATGCCAAATCGGATCCACTTCTGATGGCACTGAATCCATTGGACTGACAGATTGATAAGCTAATGTTTAGAGAATTTAGATCGGAGAGAGTCAGCACGGCGCAGACTCAACATCAACCTCTTGCAAGCAACTAAAATGGCCTCATCCTTGCTGTTTAAAACAGAAAACAGACTTTTTAAAAAGTGTAGCTCATCGAGCTTACTTGGATTGGGGGCCTCCCTGAAGGGATATTGAGAGGGGCAGGCCACTCATAAGAAGAATTTGAGCTTTCTGTATTGGGACTAGCCTAAGATCAAAGCCAATCAAGATGGAGCCGTGTACAGCAAACGGCCATGTGGGGGAGACCAGATGGGGAAAGGGGCATGATGGGAAGGGCCCTGTGGTAACACTTCAGTTGTGTTCTCCCGGCCCCAAGAACAGAGAGGGAGCTATCTGCTCCAGTAACTAGAAAACCTGGGCTGTGTAACAGACTTTTTGATGGCCTCTTGAAGGCAAAGCAGGGGAAGTAAATTCTGTATACGTGTATTTTGCATTTTTAAAAGTTGACGTGCTGTATTGTACTAAATCAAGTGTAATCTATTAAGGCAAGATAAACACAACCTTCTCTTAAATTTACTATGTTTATTCTATTATAAAGTGTATTCAGGTGCAACACAGAAACTGCTTTGGTGACAATAATGACAATTCCTCATTCCAGGCTTTATTAGATTCCTCAGATAAAACCCTAATTTTCTCCTTATTTCTTGGCACTTGTATATCAATGGTGTTGCCTACTAGGACAGGCATGAGCTATTCTTTTCTGTAAAATATTCATAATCTATAGGCTGTGATTTTCATTTCTGAAAAAAATATTTTGTCTGGATGTCTTTCAAACTAGCTTCAGATATTATTTAATACTGTGTAACTGGGTCCCCTATGGCTCAATATTGCTTTATATTTCTTCTGTAGTGGATGTGAAATTTTGTTTATTTAGTTGGATAAGATACACTGTAATAGCTTTACTGCTAATCAATGGATATTTCATACTGTGCAATGAAGAGATCATTTAAAATTGTACTTTGAAATGTTTCTTTTCTTCCTGTCGCCGCAGTGTGTGGTATTGCATAATGTGAATACCTGTAAAAAATATAAATTTCTTCAAAATAAAAATACAACCAATTGGTTTCAGATATTTTTAGCTAGCTAAATAATTTGCTTAGTATGCTTGATCGTAAGTATCTTTCTAAAGAGAAACAATCAATCGTTGCTTCTTTCTCACAAATGGAATTTGTGTTGTGAATAAAATCACATTGATCTGCCTTATGATTTGCCTCTGTGCTCTAACCATTCGCATGTCTGCTTTTAGTATATAAGACCTCGTGGCTTTGGTATATAGAATTCCATCAAAAAGCATTTCTTGGCATTTAATACTAATGAGAATGTCTGGGGTAATTCTCCCTACTTAAGTTGTAGTAAAATGTTATAATCTGAGGAATTTTAGTTTCTTTTCATTAAGAAATACAATGACTATACATTACTTTTCCCTTTTAATCATCTCTGAGTTTGGGTTTTAAACGGTCCCTTTTCTTAAATCCTTGACCTCCCTGGCTCGCCTAGTTAAATCTTCTAAATTCTGCAGGCAAATTAACACTCTGTCACTTAGGTTTGCAATTACCCTTCAAAGAACCTTTCCTTATTTGTGTTCATAAATCAATACCAAGGGCACCAAGGTTTTGCCATGTGAAAAACTCATCAAAAATGAAAGTAGTTCCCTGAAAATTCATCTACCGCCATAGATTGGTTGGCAGACATCACCAGCTTAGAGAATGAAATGTCACATAAACTTCAGCTCTGTCTCTTCCTCCCCATCCCTGGGCAAGTAAATATTACTCTTCTGAAGGAGGGGTTTCCAAACACCCATATCGGCCATACTTGAATTTGTGAAGAAGGCTGTTAATTTTACAAAAGTGAGCTTTAAATGGACTCTTTCAAAGACACACTCAGTAGTTGCATTAGATGTGTTCAAACTATCCTTTTAGGGCTGAGCCCTGGTGGCGTAGTGGTTGTGTGGGGGACTGCAGCCCATTGGGTTTATGGTTCAAATCCAGCAGTAGCTCTCCAGGAGCAAGGCTGGGCCTCCTACTCCCACCAGAGGGCAGTGATGCCCCCCCCAAAAAAAAACTATCCTTTCAAAGGGAGTACTGTGAATTTATATGGTCTTATACACACACTTCCTCCACTAACATTGACTTTTGGGTTTTTAATCAGTAAAAAATTATTACCCAGTAGAAACACTTGGGTCTTGTTGTTTTGCCTAAAAATTAATGAATCCATTACTTCTAATTATGAAACAAGTAGTTTATTAAAGAATAAAGCCCTAAAAGTCAGCTTTTAAAATCTTCTGCTTATTTCTGATTTAGCAAACTTCCCTCCACCTAGTCTGACAACGCTAAGCATAGGTAATGGACTTACCATGGATTAAGAGCAAGTATTCAATTGGAAAACGAACACAATTGCAGTGTAGATGCCTAAATACTTCATTATCTTCAGCATAAAACCTACAAAGACATTAACCTCATTGAAAGTATCATTAAAACCTGACATATAAAGAAGTCATTCATTATGATAATATTAATTTAGTAATCATAAAAACTATTCTCACGGCCTCAATGCAAATATTAAGTGCCCCAACCCTCCACTCCCACCCCAGTGACAAGAATAGTATTCCACATGCCTGATATTATCTGCCTGGACACCTTCAGAACCCTCTGCTGTTGTCCAAGAACAAATGTCTGTCAAGTTTGACCGGTGACTAATACTACTTGGTGTGCAGCCTTCTCTACCACTTGTCGTTTAACCTTTCACAACTTCTGTGTTCATTACACAA
Source organism: Nesogale talazaci (assembly GCA_004026705.1). NCBI lineage: Eukaryota > Metazoa > Chordata > Mammalia > Afrosoricida > Tenrecidae > Nesogale > Nesogale talazaci. Next base: position 20,741 of record PVJH01000023.1, on the reverse strand, counting down.
GCCGTTTGATGGACAGAAAAAAAACGCCCTCCTTGAGGACATCGGTGTCCAGTGTTTAAGAGAGCACGGGTCCTTTCCAGCATGTACCCCAGACCTGATGATCCATTTTAGTTTTTCAGAAACCCATCTGGCTACTCATTTTGTCAATTTGGTGGGGGTGGGGGGTGGGGGGATAGCATTCCTTACACTTTTACTCCCCCTCAGAGTGGCGGTTGCCCATGTGGGGTCACCCGAGTAAACATTCAGATCATCCACTTTGTACGCCTTTCTCCTGATTGGTTCCCCAAGAAACCAGAATGATATTTGCACACATGAGACCATCATGATCATTACACAGCCACCTGATAGTGCACTCAGAGTGTTTCATGTACAAAAGAGATGAAAGAGCACCATTCCATTCCAACCTGTTGGGTGCCTGAGGTGCTGAGCTAGGGAGAAGGAGATGGTGTCCATGACCCCAGAAAGGTATGGGAAGGAATCATGCTGGCTAGGGGCCACAATCAAAAAGCAGTGCAGCCCGCAGAGCTTGAAGGAACTCCATATGCTCAAAGGGCATTTGTTCTCTCAGAGGTGTGCTGTCATCTGTTTAGAAACATTTTCCAAGACCATTCCAACAGATTGTGATATTCCCTTCATGTCCCTTCATGTTCACTTATGAACGGGAGATCACACCCAGCTTAAGGCTAACAATATTCCATAATGTCTATATCATAAAGAGAAGAATCTTCTCTCACCTCCGCCACATGTGGACACAGCCAGAAACTACCCTCTTGGGTACAGAATACAAGTTAATTAACCACAACCTTAAACCTATTAGGCCATCAAATTGCATACAGGAGCAGGAACACCTTTGCTTGCTTTGCTAAATCTGGAGTTTTAACAAGTACGTAGTCTGACTAAGTATTCATTTCCACATTTGTAAAGATAAATATAATTGGGGAGGGGCATTATTCCAGAATAGGCTCATCTATTTCTGAGTAAACCAGGTACATTTTTTTTAAATTCTGAATGAATCAAATCTACTTCCTCGTTAGAAATCACGGAAGACTCTTTTCTGTGTCCTGTGATTTAAATGTGGTCCCCTCTCCTTTGCCAACTTTCCAAAGCACTTCATTCACCTTGCAAAAAGCCTGGTTTTTCGACCAGTGTATCAGTGATGGAACGGGCACATGGGGAGAAAGCCAGTCGGGGAACAGACCTCACCAAGGGGCTTCTTGCTCTTGCCAAGCAAGCCTCAAGGGCAAGCTGCTTCAGAGAGAAGAAAAGCCAGGGTTGTAAAAAGAGAGAAGCCGGACAAGAAATGAAAAGGAGATTCAGAAGAAGAGGGTCAAAGAGAAGAAAATAAAGGTGCTTTCATATTTTCAGTCGAAACAGCAACCCAGATTGACTTAATGGGTATGCAGCTGAGAAAAATCAAGGACTCCCACTGAACATTTTAAACGAAAATAAAGGTCTGTTTTTGTCTTGAATGTTGAGTTCTGTGTTGTGTTTTGACTGTTGAATGCAGTGAATCAGATTATAATGTGGCGGCCCCTTACCCTCCATCCTTTGAAAATAAAAGAACCCTTTGTCTAGTCTTAAAATGTCGAGTAACTGGTGGCATTTGGGGGAGCGTGGCTTCTCAACCCTTCTTCGTTACTCATTCCACGACTATGTCTTGTGCAGTGTTGTATATGTGTCTACTGGGTCCATGGGCCTTTCCTTCTCTCTGGTAGAAACCAATCTGCCATGCGGATCCTTGGAAATGTTTCCATGTTCTGTCTCATTGTGATTCCTTGTGCAAATGTGCTGCCCAGAGCTCAATCCATGCTCAATTCTTCTTACAGCTATCAAACCAGATTCTTTGTATAATTATGTGGTCCTTTGATTGAAGGGGTTTTTTTTTTTGCCCCCATAACAGCAAAAAATGGTGAGGGAAAGCTTTCCATTTCTATTTATTTAATAAGCTCTTTGTGTCATTCGTTATGCTAAGATCTTTACCTTTCTTAAAATGAAACGGCACGGGGGTTTTATGAAAACTTGATCACCTGCCCCATTACTCTCTACACTGTAAGACTAGCGGGGATGGGGCGGGGAGAAAACTGGGTCAAGTTGATTTTGTCTTTCTTTACTTAAAAAAATAGATATTCTTTACTGTGCTAGGTAATATGGATGAAGGTTATCTTAAAATGAAAATTTACCGTGTAAAGAGCCTCCCTTAAATTCTAAAAGCGTAATTGGAAGCCCCTTTCCCTTCACTTCTTTCGAGGTGGTCATTGTATACCTTAGCGACGATCACTTACATTGCCCGCACCTCCTATTTCTATGAAATGCTGTAGCTTTAGATGCAGTCCTTCCATGAGGCAAAAAGATCAATGATTCCTAAAGAATTCTTTGGGGTCCTCTCCCTAGCACATGGCTCTATGAAATGGAATGTCTGCCGTTCAAGTATGTCTTCGTTTTTACAACGCCACTTCGTTGCTCTAATTGACGTGACTGTGTGCTTGCTTCGTTTCAAACCATTCCTATCTGTCTTGCTTCAATCTTGCTCTTAACCCGCAAAGAAGCTTCACCTTGATACAATCTTCTATCCACCTATTCTGCACAATCCTACAGGTGTTGAAAACAATCCAGATGAGCCAGGAGAGAATTTTCAAACTGTTACTTAGAGGGATTTAGATCTCTGTGTGTGTATAGTTTCAAAGGTATGCTCTGGTTAAGAAGGTAAAAGTCATTATAGACTACTTGGCACATGTAGTGAGAGCCTTTGCTGTTGACGACACCGGATTTTCTAGTGGAAGGATTCAAGAATCAGTCCATTCGTTGCCAATCTTGGAATTTGAAATTTGAACCAAACTACCCTTGCATCCTTAAAGGTAATCTCTTCCCCTTAAGGTACTATATGTTTGTGATTTCTTTTCCAGGTCATTTTAGGGATCCTCTTTTACAAATCTTTTATGTGCTACATTTTTTAAGGCAAGCTCACATTACCACTTGGAAATGTAGAATTCTGGTTAAAAATGAGGGGTTTCTGGAGCCAATCTGCCCAGTTAGCGTTTTCGCTCCACCACTGCATAGCTGTGAGCTTGGACATGGTACTTACCTGTGCTTGATGAAAAGAGAATAGATCTTCCTCTGAATATCGCTGTGAGAATTAAGTAGCAAAATAAAAGCTAAGCGTTAGGACCTACTGCATTGCAAATGTAAGCATCGACTGTTATTATTACCACTTGTCGTTTTGGGTGCTCTCAAATGGATTCCAACTCTTAGCGATCCTGCAGGACATAAATCTGCCCATCAGATTTCATAGGCCGAACTCTTTATGGGAGTAGATCACCAAGTCTTGTCTCCCTCGGAGCCTCTGGTGAGTTGGGACCACCGGCTCACAGCCAGTCTCTTAACCCATGTGCCACCAGGACTGCCATTAGGAAGTTTTTTTAATGCCTGAAAGCCTAAAACTATCCCATGAACAATGGGATGAGCAACAGTTGGTATTTGCTTCTGGGGCAATATAATTAGTATCCCTCAAATACGACACTTTGGCTGCCTATTAATAAAAACATGATACCATCTACTACTGCCAGCCAAAGCCTGGTTCATCCATACTTATCATTCTTGAAAAATCCATGTCTTCAGGCAAGTAACAGAAAAGATGTGAGTGGGATTTGTTTAGCGCAATCTAACAGCCTCTGCTGAATTAGTCATCATTATTGTAATTCCAAATTATTTCCTTAGAATATATTTTCTTCAGGTCTTAAAAATGCTCAATTGCTTCTCTTAGCACGTGCCAGATGTTTTAAAGTTGCAAATCACCCTATTGCCATATTTCACTTAGTGAAAGCATATTATTGAGGACCATTTCAGATCATTAAACATACGTACTGTGTGGCAGGCATTATTACCATGACAGTCACAGGATGCCTACTATCATACCTGGCACACCATTGGAAGATTTAAGCAGATATGCTCCAGTGAACTATAATGTCTGGAAAAAAATATACAGTAGCAAGCCATTCAGTGAGTTCTGCTAAAGCAAAAGGGTCCGATGACTCAGAATTACCCTGCTTAGCAGTAAGATAACAAAAGATTCATTCATTTTTAAAATAGATTATGTGCAAGATTGTTTCCGTGTTGTGTACCTTTTGTACTCTAATTCTTTCCACTAAATGGACTCATGATGTGTTCAGGGGGTTGCTATACAGAGAATATTTGGTTAGTCAAAACATCCTATTATTTGATCATTCTACAACAATTGGCTGCCTGTAGTTAATTATATCCAATATAACTAGCAGCTGTGAGGGGTTTTTGTTTTGTTTTGTTTTTAACATGAGTGTTTCCCACTCATTCCATGATGCTATTTTGCTGGTGTTTGGGGGTTGTGTTTGGCTTCTTTTCTTTCTTTGGGGGGGGTCTTTTAAATTGTTATCATTTTCTCTATAGATTTTCGGAGCACCACATAACAGTTTATTGCATTAGATTCATTTTTATCCTTTTTTTCTTTCGGATATTACAGGTGAAAGTAAGTCAGAAAAGTTAGGAGACTCGTTGCAAGATTTATACAGGGCATTGGAGCAAGCCAGTCTGTCACCTCTCGGAGAACATCGCATTTCAACCAAGCTGGAATACAAGCTGTCCTTTATAAAGAGATGCAATGATCCTGTAATGAATGAAAAACTTCACAGGCTGAGGATTCTCAAAAGCACTTTAAAGGTAAGAAATAAAGTAGAAGAAGGATTTCCTTGGCGAGTTGCACTCTTGGACTCAAATTGGATCGGCAAATATTCTAGAGCAAGAAAGGCAAATTGGAGAGGGAGGGCCGAAGAAGAAGCGGAAGCGAGGCTGTTCCTAGCCCAGAACATGAGGAAAGAGGAAATCATTTCCAACTTTGCAATAAAGTTCCACAAGGCTGGTGGCGTGTGACAGTTCAGGGATAGCACGAACTGTCGTGAATTTTTTTTTCAAAAAAAGGGGGGGTTGTGGAGGGGTGAGCTGGTGTCATTCCTCACTTATCTTGGGTTCCCTAAGATAAATATAAGATGCCTGGGGCATAATGGGTTACATGTTGGACTCCTACCCACAAGGTCAGCAGTTTAAACACCACCAAGTACTCTGGCAGAAGCGCGAGGCTTTTCACTTTTACAAAGGGTTATGGTCTCAGAAACCCACAGGAATAGTGCTCTGTCCTTTCGGGTCGCTAGAAACTGAGACGACTTGATGGCGAGGGAGAGGGTGTGATTAGCAGAGCTATTAAAAGACTATGCCGTGCATACAGAATACGGCGGTGGGTGCTAAGAGGTCTTCTGTGAATGCTCTCTACCTTCTTGTCTAGGCACCGAGAGGGAAGTCATTGGGGTCTGTGTCCCATGTAAACATTTTCTCAGTGATCTCATCATAGATGCGACATTATCAGCCTCAACCTATGTGTTACTTTCTTCTACATTTCCTCAGAGTGATTTCTTATAAATGGATCCTCCCGTTACCTTATTCTATGCCACCCCCAGATCGGGAAGGAGGTGGCAATGAGAGCAGAGTTCCTGTTGCTATCAAGTTGATTCTGACTCAGAAGGATCCCAGGGGACAGACTAAAACTGCCTCCTAGGGTTTCCAAGGCTGTGCTAATCTGTAAGCAAGCAACTGGCCACCGTTTGTTTGTTTTTTTTCCTGAGGAGGTTCAATCCACCCACCTTTGGTTAGCAGTCAAGGAAATTAGACCAATTTTCTCACAGCAGAGGAGGAAGGCAGAAAGTCAGCAACCGAGTGAGTTCCCTTCGCCGTGTGTATATGGGAGAAAAGGACGTGTGGGAAAGGCAGCAGCCAAACTCAGTACTTCTCGGACCCTCCAGTGGAGAGCCTGCCATACAAATGGGGCCTCAGCTCCCTTGACAAATCCAAAATGGGAAAGAACTATTTCATAGGGTGTGCGACTCAGGAACTTCGGAAAACAAAAGGTCAGAAGGCTCCTGTGAGAAGTCGTTCAGATCCATAGTATGTTGCTGATACAGGAGATGCTAATGGAATGTTGATAACTAAGACCCTAATTTACATAGAGTTGGTGTAGTGGGGATGGGTGGGATTGCAGTCCTAAGGTCAGCAGTTTGACTCCAACTGATCCCCAGGAGAAAGACAAAGCTTTCTAGCCCCGCACAGAAGGTGCCAGGAACCCAAGTGGTTCTCTGGAACCCATGAGGACGGTTCTACCCTGTCCTCTAGGGTCACTTTGAGTCAAAACCAACCGGATAGCAGTGAGTTTTATAATAACCATATGAATACTGCCTCTTCCAAAGATAGCTCCCCTCTCCAACCTTTATCTATTTAGCTCTAAACTCTGCCTGGGTTGTAAGAGGAGCAAACATTCTGAAGCAAGTTAGGCTCACATAGTCTAAAGATGTGAGTTCGCTCTCTCGTTCTCTCTCCCTCCCTCCCTCCCACCTTCCCTTCTTCCCTTCACTCTGCCCCTTGTACTTACCTTTGTGTTCTATAGACTCTTCTCCAAATGGGATTTTCTTCTAGTAACAACACATCTGAGCACTTGACGCTTCGGTACACTAAGTATGTGACCGGTGCTCTGCTGGACTCCAGGACAAACTCGGGTCTTTAAGTGACACTGAGCTCTCAGACTGCCTGGAACCCTCATCTGTTCTACTTTCTCCTTGGGAAATGCACTTCCCTTCCACAGGCAAGGGTTGCGCTCCCAGATAAAAGGCAGGCCCTTTTTCCCATTGCAAGCCCAAGATGCTGTAGGAAGGCAACAGTAGCATTCACACAGCAAGAATTATGTATGTGAGAAAGGCCATATTTTCTCTCCAGCATATAGGAGGAGCCCAGCTCACATAGCAGGAGGCAAATCAGATACAAAAATAAATCAAGAACTAGCATATGATCTAGTCAATTCATGGAGCCAATGATGTGGCAGGGAGACATAAAAGATGGAACACGTTTTTCCAAGTGTTTAAGGAAAGGGTCAACAAAGCAGTGCCGCTTGAACTCGTTCTTAAAGAAGTAGGCGTATCAAGGAGAAAAGAAAATAAGAGAGAATGAACCACGTGAGATACCACTCAGGTATAGAAAAAGGTACACTGGAACTTCAGTCAAAATATTTTCTACAAGAGCAGTTTCTTACAGGGCAGCACATTTTATTTATTTTTTGCACACCAATTTTTTTTTCTTGTAATGTCGAATCAAAGTTTGTCTCTATCTTAACTGTCAAATCCTTTTGCTTTTCAGGCCAGAGAAGGGGAAGTAGCCATTATTGATAAAGTTCTTGACAATCCAGACTTGACATCTAAAGAATTCCAACAATGGAAGCAGATGTACCTTGACCTGTTCTTGGATATCTGTCAAAACACCACCTCAAATGACCCATTAAGTATTTCCTCTGACGTAGATGTAATCACTTCCTCTCTCTCACACACTCACTCTTACATTGAAACGCATGTGTAAGTGTATTCTGCCTTTAGGCCCTCTGGTCCCTTCGGGTCCTGTGAACACGCAAATAGGGTAGTTTTTATATCGATGTGTGGGACACTTGACGAGCTATACTTTAATGTTACTGAACTACTGGTATATGAAACCAACCATATAAGATCACAATCCCACTGTCTTTGATGAGCATTTGTATATTTTATATGCAGTTAGTGCTCAGCTTGTGTTTACCATGTGCAAAATAAACTGTCTTTACTGACTTCAAAATTAACTTTTGCAAACAATCTAAAGACAGGTGGTCTTCAAGTAGTAAAAACCACAAAAAGGCAGTTTTATACCTAAGGTCATCTTTTCTCCCTATAAGTTAATTTTATATAAATGAGACTTCAGAAATTAAATCACATTTTTTCAGGTGCAGACATCTTTGTGGGTGGGAAAGGATTTAAACCTTTTTTATATTTATTAAAGGGTTCTGAGAATTTTCTTAAACATTGCACAAAGTTTAATGCTGTAGTTTTATTTTTGTGAAATATAGATGCGCCTACAGGAGTTAAACAACATAGAAAAGCACCGACATAAGAAAAGTTCAGGTATCTAATATCCGTCTTAATAGTCTATTAACTTGTGAAAGCTGGTTAATGGAGATATGATTCCAAATCTTTGAGAACACTTCATGGTGTATCAGGGCAAAGCTTTGTAAGATGTTTTTGTAACTAAGACCAAAATTGAAGATAGAGCTGCTTTATTTTCTTGGTTTAAATCTTCCTTTATTTTTGTAGTGATGAAATGCTGATTGTGTACAGAGGAATTTGAGAATGAATTTTTTTTAAAAAAAAATAACAACAAAACCAGACTTAACTCACCCAGAAAGGCAGCTAACAGCTTTCAATCTCGAACTCATAAACTACAAGGTATAAATCAAAATAAACCAATTTTCCAGTTAGTGTCTGATCCCCCATCCCCACCCCAGACCATTAATTAGGCTAATATAATTCTACTTCAGGCAAGGAAAGTAAAATATATCTACTTACAGGCTGATGTGTGTTATAACATGGCAACAATCAAAACTGTACTTCTCTCATAAGGTTACTCAGAGATAAGCTACATCGACTTATATGCGAGAAACTATTATGAGGCTGCTCCTAGCTTCATGGATTGTCCTATAGAGGGGATGAAGTCAATGAAAATATCCTCTTCACCGATTTCCATTTAGAAAAGTCATGTTCTCTAAAGTGATCACAGCATGCTAATGACCGTGCTGCTTTTTAGTGTCTGGCTGCATAACGTACAAGTCACAATTTGCTGTTTTTTAAGGAGGAAAGGACCCTCCTTGACTACTCTGTATCTTTAACTCTCCTTTTACTCCGCTTTCTCCTGTTGCCTGTACAACTCAGTGAATGTACTTTCATCTTTAAGAGTTCCGCTCTATCCCTGTGAATCTTCTTGCTGTAGAGGATAACGTGAAGAACCACCCAGCCAGGCTCCGTTTCTTTGCTTTCGAAACCATCACTGAATCACGATCGTTTTTGCAGACTTTGCACAACTGTACGGGAGAGTGGCCTTTCTACAGCACATTTTCAGTGATCTTATATTTAGTCAAAATGAATGAGAAAAATCATGTATTAATGTTTGTATGGAATTTTGGGTCCAGTGTACTATTTTTATCATTTCAAAAATCAAACAAAAAACAAACATATTTGTAAAAATACAAGAACATTTATTTACTGCATGAATAATGGACGCACATTCAATTTGTGGGATTTTGTATATGTGCCAAAAACAAAACAAACAAACAAAAAAACAAAAAAAAACCCACCCTCGTCCTAAAATGAAGTGTGCTTGTTACAGGTGTTTAGACGTTGTTGTTTCTTAGACCAAATGTGTATGTTCAAATAATACTCCCTGTATTCTGATGGGTGTGGCCTGTATACAGTGGCCAGGTCTCACCCTGTAAACAGCAAGCAGTTGCAATGAAGCAGCTTTTTTGTAAAGTCAGCTCTGTTGTATTAAATGGTAAAATTAAAATACTGAATTTCAAAAGATGCGTGGCTAGCCTAGCATGAAAGAGACCATTTAACCACTATGTATCTGTACATTTAATTGCATTCGTTTCAATTCTAGGGGAGAGGCGGCACTGTAAACTGAAGTCAAATAAATTCAGCTCTTAATGAATCCTTATAAAGCACCTGCCTTTTCATACAATGCCCTGAACACCTGTCTCGTTACCTAATCATGCAACACTGTCCTACCCCCATTGCAGTTCTAGTTTTGCTGGCAGAGGCACCTGGTCTGTGTAGGCTAATAACTTCACCAAGACGCCGAGCGATCAGGCTGGTTTCCCATTTACCCGACAGGAGCTTTTAAATTTCACCTGCTTCTCTTTCATTTCTCTAGGCACCTTTAAGGAATCGGGCGGGGCGGGGGGGAGGGGGGAAAGGGCCCACTGCATAATGAACATGCAAAAGAGAATGAAAGAAATGCATTGGATTTCATTTGGGTTGGATGACCCACTTCACTGAGGAGCCTGATTATGATGGCTAAGGATTGCTTACATGTGAATTAAATTCGAGGAACCATCTGCACTAAAAAGACTTCCATGGAGTCGATACTGACTCACAGTGACCCCATTGGACAAGGGAGAACTGCCCCCCCCCCCGTTATGCTTTAGGGACTAGAAAGCCCCTTCTTTCTCCTGGGGAGAATTGGTAACCTTGTGGATCGCAGCCCAATACATAACCACTTTGCCAAGGAGCTACCTAAAGCCACAGCCAAAGCCGGCGGGGTGTGCTAATGAGTGATTCAAAACAACTAGGAGACTTGATACACTCACACAGAGTTTTTTCCTGCGATTTCACATTGATAGCAAGCAGACTAGGAGCGTGGCTGTAGGTGATAAATAGGAACATCCTCCTTTCCAGGATGCCCTACCGTTTTAGTAAGGCACTTTCCCTTCAGTATTTATGTAGATCGTGCCATCCTCTGAGATGACACACACTCCAGCCTTTAGTCAACCACCTTATTAGCTTTTGTGACGGGAGTGTGTGTGGGGGGGGGGGGCAGGCACCGAAATTCTCATTGATTAGCACTTCAGTAAACACATTGGACGAGAGAAAATAGAGTCAGATTTCTTTGGGAAAATTCATCTCTAGTCCATTCTGAGTTCCCTTCTGCTGTCCTTTTCCTGGCTTCTTTTCAAGAGGCCCTGGAGGCATCGTGGGTTGCACATTCGATCGCTAACCGCCAGGTCGGCAGTTCAGTCTCAGTCGCAGCTCTGCGGAAAAAACATGAGGCTTTCTGCTCCCCTGGAACGGACTGAGGGCAGCGAGTGTGCCTTGGGGTTTGGCCTTCAATTCACAACATAAGAGGGAATGTGCCTCTTTGACCAAGGCCTCGTTTGCCTCCTTCACCTTCAGAAACCCCTTTCGCCCATTGCCTCCATCGAAAAAATAAAAAATCCTATCCATTGCTCTATAAGCCTGGTCCAGTGCAATTCTTTCGTCTGTCCCTGAGAGTCTCTTGGACTAGCCTATTAATCCCAGCGCGAAATCGGGAGCCCCTCCGGTGTCTTCTTCCCTCTCCTCATCCCCATCCTCGGGCAGCTGCAGCACCGCGCACTGCAGGCCGCTCCAGGCCCAGGGCAGTGCACAACTGATGTCCTCCCAGCGGTCCAGATCCAAGTCATAGCCCACCACGTTTCGAGTAGGCACCTGGCGAGAGCCCTGCCACTTGAGCCCACCCAGCAGCAGGGCCGTCTCCTCCACCACGGCCAGCCCATAGCAGAAGCGGTCATAGGGCAACGGCCGCAGCCGCGTCCACTGGTCCGCCCCAGGGTCGTAGCGCTCGATCTCTGAGAAGGGCTCATAACGCCCCAAAAAGGCAAACACTGCGCCCCGCAGCGCTGCCATGTGGTGCCCGAAACGGGCTGTGCCCATGGACGCCCTCTTGCTCCACGTCCGCTCCCCGGGACCCAGGGCAAACATGTCCCGGAGGCTACTGGCACTACCCTCGCCCTTCCCAGCCTTACCCCCAGAGATGTACACGACGCCGCGCTCCCCAACGGCCCCCGCGTGGCCATGCAATGCCCGCGGCAGTGCCTCAGTCGCCGTCCAGCGGTCCCGGCGCAGGTTGTAGGTCTCCGCTGAGGCCAGCGCCTCCCCGTCGGCACCCAGGCCCCCGACGGCCAGCAGCCCCTCGCCCACCAGGCCACACCAGAAGTGGGCCCGCGCCTCGCGCATGGGGGGCACCGATGTCCACTCGTGGAAGCGCGGGTCATAGCGGTGGACTTGGGCTGTGGCCGCCTGCGGGGCTTCAGCCTGGGGAGGGCTGGCGCTGCCCGCAGGGCCCTCCCCACCCAGCACGAACAGGAAGTTGCCCGCCACGCACACGCTGTGGCCCAGCACAGGGGCGGGCAGGCGCGTGAGGCTGCGCCAGCGATGGTTGTACACGTCGAAGGCCACCACATCCTGGGTGAGCTCCCACTCTTCATCGTCCTCCTCTTCCTCTTCCTCCTCCTCCTCCTCCTCCTCGGGCTCTGGCCCCAAGTCCCCGCCCCTGGCGGGCCCCCGACGGACCACCACCTCCTCCATCACCATTTCCTCTCCCCGGAGCCCCCCAACCAACAGGATGCGGGTCTGGGGGCTCCGGATGCTGGTCTGCTCGCTCTGCAGCAGGGGCTGGCGGGAGGGGGCGGTGTGGTAGTTGAGGGCCTGGATGATGAGCCCCTTGATCCGCGCGGGCAAAGGCAGTCCAGAGCCAGAGTACATGCGCCGCAGCACGGCGACAGGCACCAGGCCGAAGCGGATGCGCTCCAGCAGCGGCGCACAGTGGGCCAGGCGCTGGGCCGCGGGCTCCCGCTGCAGCCAGGCCAATGCCAGGCCCAGCAGCTGCGCCTCTGCCACCCGCGCCACGTCGGGGCGGCCTAACACGGCCCTCAGCGACGTGGGGTTGAGCTCCAGGAGCCCCGCGCGGCCAGCGCCCTGAGCCAACAGTTCCCTCAGGTGGCGCGCGATGCAGCGCTCGGCCGCCTCCAACGTGTGTGCCAGGCCGAAGCGAGCCGCCACATTGGCGGCAAAGCAGCAGTTGTCTGGGGCCAGCTGGCGCTCCAGGTAGCGGCCGCACAGCCCCAGGGCTTCGGTAACCTGCAGGTAGCTGGCGGCCTCCAGCGTGTCCTCCAGGGTGTCCATGGAGAGCGGAAGCCAGGCCGTGTAGATGAAGTCCAGGAGGCGCTGCAGGCCAGCCGCAGACGGCACCAGCAGGTGGATCACGCGCGCCTGCGACTCGCGCGTGTGGCTCTTGAACAGGGCCCTGAAGTAGTCACTGGCGCACGCCAAGAGGGACCTGTGCGCCGGGAACTCGCTGCCCTCCACCTCCAGCGTCACATCGCACAGGAAGCCCTCGGCGCGCAGGGCCTGGTAGCCCGTGAGCAGCGCGCCGCAGTGCGCTTTGCAGTAAGACAGGAAATAACTCATGGCGCCCAGGGCGGGAAGCGGCCCCTATCAGGAGCCCATATCTGCCCGTGCCACTTCAGGCCACTCCGTGCCACATGGGGGGTCCCGCTTTCCCTAGTAGCTGCCAGCGAGGGGGAGGGGGACGCACTGGCGGGAGGCTCCTGGAGGGTGCCCGTCTGGGCTGGAGTAGCTGGAGAGTCCCCGTCCCGGGCCCACTGGGGGGATCCCGCACCTGCGCCCGCGGGGCAGCAGTGGCAAACACCATCACCTGGAAGGGCTTCGCTGTGGGGCGGTGTTTCTCTGCAGACGAGAGGTAGCGGCACTGACGGTGCTCGGTGCTCCGACGTCCTGCAGGGTGGATGAGGAGGCCGGGTTTAGTGGACACGCCTGGGGCCTGGGACGACTGACTAGGGGCCTAAGGGGAGAAGTGAGTGTGTCCCCTGCTGGGGATCAAATCAAAGCCGGGCGGATTAGAAGCGAGGGGGTGGGTTGGAGGCGCAATTGAGCGCTGCCCATAGCAGGCAGGCCGCTCACCGCGACAGGAATAGCGCACGGCCCCAGACTGCCCCCAGTCGCTGGCCACCAACCAAGGGACAAGGGGCCTGACTATCTGGTCACCCAACAGGCTGCCTGTAATCAAGGGGTCCCAGAAACCCACCGAGGGGTGCAGTGGGGGTGGGGTGCGCTCTCTGAGGAGGTGCTCAGGGACCTTGTGACTGGTGGACGCCGGGGAGGCCCCCACCCCCGCCCCCGGGGCTGGGAAAGAGGCCCCTGGTCTTCCACTTGAAAGAGGCACTAATTAATCCAGCAGGAGCAGGGATTCCGGGGCGACTTTTCGCGCTGACACCCAGGAGGCCGCTGCGCTGCGGCATCACTGGCCCTGGCGGGAACCACGCCTGGGCCGATCTGGGGCTCCCCATCAGCAGCGGTCCCTACTGCACCCCTCACCTGGACTCCCTCTGCAAGATGCCAGGCCCACTAGGTCTGTGCCTTCCCGCGGCGGCTGGCCACTGGCAGGCTCCACGTTGGGGAGTTTGCTCACCCCCACCCCTATCCCACCCCCGCACATCCACTCCCCCGCTGTCCAACCCAGGCAAATCCTCCCTTCCTGTTCTGGGTCCAAGCCCAGCCCAGCCCCGTTGCAATGCGGACAAGGAAATTGTAGGCGACTTGGATTTTCTGCCTTTGAATGACCATGTCCCTTAAGCCAAGAGTTCCTTCTCTCTCTCTCTCTCTCTCTCTCTCTCTCTCTCTCTCTCTCTCTCTCTCTCTCTCTC